>JAVSCE010011726.1:0-58491 GCA_032199065.1 Smutsia gigantea | reverse complement strand
GTGCAGACATATCTTTGAGATACTGATTTCATTTCATTTAGATATACACCCAGACAGAACGGGATTGCTGACTCATATGGTAGTTTTATTTTTATTTCTTGAAGAACCTCCTGTTTTCCCTAGGGGCTGTACCAGTTTATATTCCTGGCAACAGTGCACAAGTTGCCTTTCCTCCACACCCTCACCAGCATTTGTCATCTCTTTTTCATAACAGCCATTCTAACGGGTATGAAGTGGTATCTCACTGTAATTTTGATTTGTATTTATTTCCCTGATAAGTAGTAATGTGCATCTTTTGATACACTTGCTGGCCATTTGTATGTCTTCTTCAGAAAAATGTGTATTCAAGACCTCTGCCCATTATTAAATTGGAATTTCCTTCCTATTGAATTGTTATATATTTTGGATATTAACCCCTCATTAGATATATGTTTTGTAAATATTTTCTCCCATTGCGTGCACTGCTGTTTCATTTTGTTGACTCCTTTTCTGGGCAGAAATTTTTTAGTTTGATGTAGTTCCACTTGTTTATTTTTGCTTTTGTTACCTATGCTTTTGGTGTCATATAATAAAAAAAATCATTGTTAAAGAGTCATGTCATTGAGATTTTTGTTTTCTTCCAGGACTTTTATGGTTTCATGTCTAACATTTAAGTTTGCTAATCCATGTCATGTTAAATTTTGTGAGTGATGTTAAGATAGGGGTCCAATTTCATTCCTCTGAATGTTATTCAGTTCACCCAGGACCATTTATTGAAGAAAGGATTCTATACCCATTGAGTATTCTTGGCTCCCTTTTCAAATATTAATTGGCTGTCTATATGAAGGTCTATTTCTGGGCTCTTGGTTATGTTCCATTGACCTACTATTTTGATTACTAGAGCTTTGTAATAGTTTGAAATGTGATACCTCCAGCTTTGTTCCTTCTCAGGACTGCTTTGGCTATTTGTGGTCTTTTATAGTTCTGTGTGAGTCTTAAGATTTCTATTTCTGTGAAAATGCAATTGGAATTTTGATAGGGATTGCACTGAATTTATAGATGGCTTTGTATAATATAGATGATTAAGCCTATTCTATCAATTCATGAACAAAGGATATCTTACCATTTATTTGATTCTTCTTTCATCAATTCTTATAGTTTTCAGTGTACAGATCCTCCACCTCCTGGGGTTAATTTGTTCCTAAGCATTTTATTGTTTATTTTTATTTTTTTCCTGAAGTATCACTGATATACAATCTTATAAGCATCTTATTGTTTTTGATGCTATCATGAATTTTTATTTTTTCTTCTTCAGAGATTTTGTTAAGTGTATAGAAATGCAACTGATTTCTGTATGTTGATTTTGTATCCTGAAATTTTACTAAGTCTTTTATTACTACTGACAGTTTTTTGGTGGAATCTAGGTTTGTTTATGTAAGATTATATCATCTGCAAATAGAGACAGTTCTACTTCATTTATGTAAGATTATATCATCTGCCAATAGACAGTTCTACTTCTTTTCAATTTGGATTCACTTAGTTTTCCTGCTTAACTGCTCTGGCTAGGACTCTCAGTACTATGTTAAATAGGAGTGGTGAGAAGGGACACCCTTGTCTTGTTCCAGATCTTAGAGGGAAATCTGTCAGTGTTCCACCACTGAGTACGTTAGCTATTAGTTTTTTCATATATGGCCTTTCTTTATTAAGTTGAGGTATGTTCCTTCTATACCCAGTGTGTTGAGGGTTTTTATCATAAAAGGATTTTGCCAAATTCTTTTTCTGCATCTATTAAAATGATAATGTTTTTTCTTTCATTCCATTAATGTAGTGATCACCTTCTTGGTTTGTATATATTGAACTATCCTTGCATCCCAGGGATAAATCCCAGTTCGTCATGGTGTATGATCCTTTTAATGTGCTACTGAATTTGCTTTGCTAATATTTTGTTCAGAATTTGCATCTATATTCATATATGGCATATTGGCTTTTTCTTGTAGTGTCCTTACTTGGGTTTCGTATCAGGATGCTGGCCTTCTAAGTTTGAGATTGGGAGTGTTTCCTCTTCAATTTCTTGGAAGAGTTTGAGAAGAATTTCTGTTGATTTTTTAATTGTTCAGTAAAATTCACTAGTGAAACAATATGGTGCTGGGGTTTTCTTTTTTGGGAGATTTTTGATTGCTGATTCAATCTCCTTACTTGTTATTTATCTGTTTAGATTTCCTATTTATTCATGATTCAGTCCTGTAGGTTGTATGTTTCTAGGAATTTGTTTCTTATAGGTTATCCATTTTGTTGGCATATAATTATTCATTATAATAAATGTGATCCTTTGTATTTGTTTGCATCAGTTGTAATATCTCCTCTTTCACTTTGATTTTGAGTGTTGTCTCAGTGTTCCTAAAGGCTTGTCAATTTTATCTTTTGAAAAAACCATCTGTTAGCTTTTATTTTATTTTTCTTATGTCTATGTTGCTTATCTCTGCTTATCCTTCCTTTTGCTAACTTTGGGCTTAGTTTGTTCTTTTTCTAGTTCCTTGAGGTTTAAAGTTAGGTTGTTTATTTGAGATCTTTCTTTTTTCTTAATGTAGGGATTGTGAAAATAAAGGGAAACCTCACTAAAATAGAGTTGGAAGGCCAGAAGGGGGAGCCATGCCACTCAGTGTTAATTACAGCAAGAACTGTCAATTACAGACACCATCAATGACAAATGCCAACAGGGAAAAAATTGTACACTGTATCTCCTACACGAAATCAACTACCCCTGCAACTCAGCCAAGGAGAAAACATCATCCCCCTGGACTCTCTCTTTCCTCCAATGGACTTTCATTCAGAACCCATTCCAACTTCCTCCTCCTTTTTCACAAAATTATGTTCCTCTCCTTTGTTTGTTGTAATTGCCTATGGTTTTGTTACAGCTTGCATGTCCCAAATCACAATTCTGTGCTTTCCTGAATGAGCCCACTTTTGCTGGTAAAATCACTTACTGTTTATTTTTGGGTTAACAGCATTTATCACTATAAACTTTCCTCAGAACTGCTCTTGCTGCATCCCATAAGTTTTGACATTTTGTTTCCATTTTAGTTTATTCAATATATTTCTTGGTTTATCTTTCAACTTCTTCTTTGACCCACTGATTGTTCAGGATTGTGTTGTTTGCTTTCCATATATTTGTGAATTTTCCAGTTTTGCCCTAGTTTTATATTATTGTGGTCAGTGAAGATACTTGGTATGATCTCAATTTTCTTAAAATTTCTAAGACTTGTTTTGTAACCTAGAATATGATCTATCCTGGACAATGTTCTGTGTGCCCTTGAGAACAGTGTTTACTCTGTTGCTGTTGGATGGAATGTTTTGTACTTGTATCTTAGTTCCATTTTGTTCACAGTATAGTTCAACATTCAATGTTTCTTTATTAATATTAATTTTCTGTGTAGATGATCTATCCATTCTGAAAGTGGGGTACTGAAGTCCTCTATTATATTGTTAGGTTTTTCTTATTTCCTCTCCCTTCAGATCTGTTAGTATTTGACTATAAAATCTAGGTGCTCTAATGTTGCGGGTGTATATATTTATGATGGTTATATCCTCAATGAATTATTCTATCACTTTATAAGGAACTCCTTTGTTACCATTTTTGGCTTAAAGTCTATTTTGTTTGGTGTAAGTATAGCTAACCGCACTCTCTTTTGGTTTGCACTTGTATAGAATATCTTTTGCCGTCCCTTCACTTTGAACCTATGAGTGTTCTTAAGACAAAGTGAATCTTTTATAGATGACATATAGTTGGATCTTGTTTTTTCATCCACCCAGCCACTGTGTGTCTTGATTGGAGTGTTTAATCCATTTACATTTAGAATGATATTGACAGACAAGGACTTGGTAATGCCATTTAATTGTTTCTGGCTATTTTATAGTTTCCTTGTTCCTTTTTCCCTCTTGTGCTATATTCCTTTGTGAATTGATGATTTTCCATATTGGTATACTTTGATTCTCTTCTCTTTATCTTTTGCATATCTACTGAAGGTTTTTTGCTTTGTGGTTACCATAAGGTTTACACAAAACATTTTATAGATATAGTCTAATTTAAGCTAACAACTTAAACTTCAATCACATACAAAATCTCTCCTTTTTTACTCTTCCCTTTTATGGTTTTGATGTCACACTTTACCTCTTTTCTATTGTGTATTCATTAACAAATAATTGTAGGTATAGTTTTTTTTTAATGGTTTTGTCCTCTAACCTTGTTAGTAGAATTTAAGTGGTTAATACTACTATATTACAGCATTAGAGCATTTGACTATATACTTACTTTTACCCACGTTTTATACTTTCATGTTTTCATGTTACTAATGAGCATACTTTCATTTCAGCATGACCACTCCTTTCAGCATTTCTTGTCATGTTTCCTTGATTTTACATGCTCCTTAAAGACGAACTATTTTTGCATTTGAAGTAGCAGTTCCCTCCTCCACTCTTTACTGACTTCAGGACAGAAATACCTTCTGTCAGTCTTGCTAGAGATTCTGAGGCTTTCTCAGACCTTCTATGGTATGGCAGCTCCACATTTTGTGCTCCCTCTTGTGGCAGAATCTTAAACTTCTATGCCATCTTTCAATCCTGCAATGGACCAATCCAAGTTCTGGCTGCCTCCCTTTTGCTTCCCAAGGGTCGTGCTAAATATCCAAATTTATGATCTCTCCCTGGCCTGAAGATGTGGGTTAGCTTTCTGCAGCTGCTGTCAAAACTCACTCTCGCTGCTATTGGGAGTATCCAGATGGGGCTCTCCATGGGTTGTGTGGGCCAGGCACAGAGAGTGCTGGGGTGCCAATGGGCCACATGGAGAGATCTACATATGAGAAGTCCCAGGGCTTCATTGGTGGGCCTCCTGATGGAGTCCATGATGTGGTTAGTAGGATCTGAATCCCTGTGTTACCTTCTGAGCCCTGGCTGCTGTTCTCTCAGCCACTCACTGCCCACCCCCCGCCACAGTTGTCCAGCTCACAATTCAGTAGTCTAGATGGAATACCAGAGAAATGGGCCTCTTTGGCAGTGTCCTGCACAGCTGCGGAAGCCAGGCACTCACTCACACACACTCAGTTTTCCCTGCCGAATAAATCATGGGCCAAGAAGGGCTCTCTTAACAATGAACTGGGCTGCCTTGGGTGAAGGGTGACAGAGGTAAAGTCAAAGTATTCCTCTTACCTTCTCCAATGCATTCAATCTGATAAATTTTTTGTCTCTAACAATGTGCTGGACCTTCTCCACTAGACTCCTGTACTTCTATAAAGGCTCTCTTTTCTGTGTGTGATAGTCTAAGTCCGTTCTTCAGGGGCTCCCAGACGATGGCCCAGAGGGGCTGGTGGTGCATTTCAGGGTCCACAGCTGCGAACAAGGTCTGTATGTCTATTACCAGACATATGGGTGGGAAAGATGCCTTCCAGGCTCCTTGGCATATTGGTGCTGGATCCCACAGCTCTAACAAAGGTACTTTGGTCCATGGATGGATGCCAAATTGCTGTTGTTGAGGGTGCTATACAAGTGAGGGACATCTTATTCAGCCATCTTCCTGATGCGACTTCCAGTTCCTTCTCTTTAAATTACTTCAATGGACTTTCTCTAATTCCTAGGTTATTTCTTTGGGTCCCTCTTCAAACTATGACAGCTCCAAA
This sequence comes from Smutsia gigantea, assembly GCA_032199065.1. Lineage (NCBI taxonomy): Eukaryota > Metazoa > Chordata > Mammalia > Pholidota > Manidae > Smutsia > Smutsia gigantea. Next base: position 52,843 of record JAVSCE010011726.1, on the reverse strand, counting down.
TACTGGGGTTCTAAGCCAAGGAGTTCTTGGAAGTTTTATCAATACTATAAGCCACAGCAGTAAGGGGGAGGAATGAAAGCATTAGCTTATGCCATATCTGCACAAGACAACAAGGCAATTGAACTGATCCACTATAAGAATCAAAGATTTAGAAACAGTTAAGGTTTTTGGTACAATCTTATTTAATTTTCACATTTGACTTATGGAAAAACACAGTAAAGAGTCTCCCTAAGGCCACACAACCTGGGCTAACAATTTAGGCCTTCTGTCTCCCAACCCAGTGCTCTTTTCATTACATTGCTTATAAAAATTGCCTGTATTTGTCAAATACAACTATGACAAGCATCTGGTTACTAGTTTGAAAAAGGAAAACATGGTCTTTTGCACTGCTCTACCTAGGGGTTCTCACTGGGAGCTTATCCTATATTCTGGGCTTTTCCTTTCCTCTCATCATTCATTAATATGTCTTTACCCTGGGTTCAACTCACCAGGCTCTGTTTGCTATTTTCCCAGGTATCAGCAAAGGTGTTAACAGCCCACCCTCCCTCTATTCCTGCATGTTGGCCTTTTGGCAACAGTACCCTAACTTAGAATGATTAGTAGTATGAACTTCAGGCACTGTGACAAGTCAGCAAGAGGGATGTTGTCACCCTATAATGGTTCTCAAAACATATGTGAGTGGTGTCTTAGTTTTTTTACATTCAGGGTGAGAACTTATGAGGTAAAGGAAGAGGATCTTTACAGTTGATAGAAACACATCATTCTCCAACCTTACTAGCCTTTCTCTAAGTCTGAGGGATATGAAGAGTGAAAAATAACAGACTGTCTAGCAGATTTTGGAACACCTCATGGACTTTTATTTAAGCCACTTAATCTCATATGCCTTGTGTCCTTTAGCATGGTCTAATGTAAAGGCCACTAGATTAGAAGTCAGGAAACCTGGGCTTTGTCACTACGTCATTCACTAATTGATGTCATCACCCTGAGCTTGAAACCAACCCCACTTTGGGCCTTAATTTTCCTACCTGGAAACAAAAATGAGATTAAATAAGATCAGTGGTTATCAACTTTCTGTGCATCAAGAATCACCTAATCCTAAAATACAGGTGAAAAAAACACAAATGCCTGATCACTGCCGTCAAGAAATTCTGATTATTTTAGGGTGGGCTCAAGCATTGATATCTACTACATTTCCCAAGTAAATCTAAAAAACGGGTTGGGAACTACTGCACTATATATTATTCTACGAGTTGATCCTTCCCAAAAAAGCAGTTTCAAAGATAAACAAGATATGTTGTAAAGGATTTCTAAAAGTAACACTAGGAACAGACTGTAAGGCAGAGGATAGAGTGAAAATATTGTATTATTTCAGTGATTCTCCATTTTTTCCTCCTATTATCCATGTGTCTCATAGCTTTCCTCATTCATAAAAGTCTTCAATTCACTTTGTATGTAATACCCCATTTTCTAAACTTTTGCAGCTCTGCTTTCCATGTTTGTATAATGGTATATTTCCAAAACTTGAAAGCCATGACCAGAACAGACTAGAGATAAAGAGGGGATAGTCTGCTCACCCTTTAATAGCCTACAGAATATTATCACTTATAGCTCATCATTTTCAGTCTCAGTCGGCTCTTTTGGGAATCCATTATAATCTTTCTTAGGTTCAGGTTCTACACTACAGGCTGTGAAAAAGATCCAAGCTCTTCGTGAAACAAAGTACTAAGTACTAATTGTATGTCATTTTATGAATATTTACACACTACAAAAATTCACAGAAATTTCTGTTTTCTTTTTCCCCTTTGGGCTCTCTTGCTTCTGCTACATACTGGCCCAGGCTAGAAAAATGGTAAATCAACACTGACATGAGACTTGCCCCTAACTGATCTCAATTTGTTGCATCAGTTTTAGAGCCCAAAGAGGCTGAAACAAGTCTGAGATTTGCTTACAAAGGTGTTAGGTAAGCAGAGATGGGTAAGGGAGAGCAAAGCAGCCATTCAAAGCGTATTTGCAGATTAGGGGTTGCCTAACTTTTTGATGCTGGAAAAGTTGTTTCACCATTTTAAGTTTCAGTTTCTCTGTAATGAGAGAGTGGGACTAGAGGATCTCTAAGGTCCTTCCTAGGTCAAATACTCTAATTACCATTGTAAAGATATACCAGGGCATTTTTGCCTTCTTAAAACCAGAGCTTCAGAATAGGGAATGTGGTAAGGATTGAGTGAGCAATTCAGAACAGGTATACCAACATAAGGACAACATTAGTAGAAGATTCTGGTGTGTGACCCCTGGTAAGGCATTCCCTTTCAGGGCTGATTTCCTAATCTTTAAAGTGGAGATAATAATGCCTGTTTTATGTATCTAGCAGAGTTTCTGGTGAGAGTTGAGAGAAGAGAAAGGCTGTGAAAGTGTTAAAAGTCTTTTGAATATGTAAAGTGGTGGTTAGATATGTAAAGTCCTAGTTAGACCAGTTTAGTAAAGGGAAAGAAATCAGAACAAATGGGATTACAAAGCACTTCATAGTATGTTATGTATCCACAATATATGAACTATATACAAGTCATTTGTAGAATAGCATTAGTGAACTTGGACCTTTAGCACACCTCACATCTAGGGGTCCTCTTCATTTCCAGGAAATCAGTACATTTGGTTGGCGCATGTTGATCCAATTGCTGATCAACCTGCCTTATTTAATAATGCCTACTGTGTTCCAAATCCTGGACTGGGGAATCGTTCAAGGAAACAGAGTTATCTAAAACATGTTCCCCCACCTCCTTGATGACATCATGTTTTAACTGTGTGGACAAGACTATAGTTTTCTTATTTTCTGTACCAAAAATTGGGACTCATGGTCTGACAAGTACACATGCCTATGGACACATCTGAACATTTGAAATACGTACTATAATAAAAAATCAGGATGTAGTAACCACAATGTTGCTCATGTGAAACTGTCATAAGATTGTATATCAACGATACCTTAATAAAAAAAATCAGATGTTTGGTTATAATAGGAGATATGCATTCAAAAATATCATATACTATATACAGTTACTAATTTAAGTGTCAAAAGAGTGGGATAAAGTGCTGCAGAGATTTTTGATATGGGTTGGTCAGAAAAGTCTTCACTGAAGAGGCAAGATGTAGAAGTTTTTATGCAAAGGGGGAAGGTATTCTAAATATGAGCATTGTGGTTGTCAGAACAGCAAATTTTCCTAGATTGGAGAGAAACCAGAATTGGACAGCTGTTGATGTTGCAACTTAAAAGATTTCTGGTGAGGTCTAAGTAATGAACCCAAGTCCACATAGCTCAAAGTTCTAATCTGTCTTCATGTTACCCTGAGCAGGAAATTAACCTTCTTTAGGCCTTATTTACCTACCTTAGGATGAATACATCAGGGTAGCTATCACATGGAATGAAAGCAAAGCCCCAGTTAATGAAGGGGATACAGAAATGCCAAAAATAGATCAACTTGCACAGAAATATACCAACTTACAGATACCTAGCAAAATGCCAAATCCTGTCAGAGTAGCCTATGAAGGTCAGATAAGCTTCATCTCTCAATGCAGTTTCTGGCTGAGTCCCCAAGTAATTCTCTCTGTATTTATAGAGATCTATTTTCTTCTATCAAATTAACAGTTGCTCAGTGGATGGCTTAAGATGCCAGGTTCAATTAAGAGAGAGCCAGGAGATTTTTCTACTTCACAGAATAGTGAATTTATTGATCACAAGTAACAAAAGATTCACGTAAAGAATTTGTAAAGATATATAGGGTGTCCTACAATATGATAAAATAATATTGGTATAAGACTTTAGTACTGGGAAAAGTACAGATCCCTGAAGCCTCTTATTTGACAGCAGAGAAACTGAATCCCAGATTGCCTAAGACCTCATACTTAGCAAAATGGAAAAGGCAGGACTAGAATCCTGGTTTAAAGAAAAATACCTTGTCTAGCATTCTCTCTCTCATACTGTGTTGTCATTCACAAGTCATGTAAGAATGCCTAACGTTTACTGAGTTTTTGCTTTATGCCAGACTCTGGGTTTAGTACCTGACATATACTGTCTCACTGAATCCTCACAAGAATACTAAGAACGAAGTACTACTAATATGTTGATACTAATGAGGAACTGAGGCTTGGAGAAGTTAAATAACTTGTTCTATGTCAAAGAGCTACTAAGTGGCTTAATTCAGGTCTGTCTACTGAAGTCCCATTAGCTTCATAATTACGTTACACTGTCTACAAACAGTAAACCACATTTGGAAGGATGCTCAGCTTCACTAGAAATAAGTTTAAGCTGAATTAATATTGGATACATTTTACTTCTCTTTTAAGTTAGTAATAACAATAAAGGAGCCCAAAGCTGGAGAGGCTGCCAAGAATCAGGAACATTTACATATTGTTGATAGTGATATAATTAGTGTACATCTTTATAGACAGCAATTTGACATTATGCATCAAGAGTCATAAAAAAAGTCAGCCTTTAAACCCAGCAAAGCCATTTCTGGGATATATCCTAAGGAAATACTTATGAATAAGTTAAAAGACATTTTTACAATACCATTGATATTTCTTCTAGTGGAAAACTGGGAATTGTTCAAAAGCCTCCAATGGGGAAATGTTTAAATCCTGTAATCCAGATGTGGAAACTAGACTCTCTGAGGTCATTTTGTTCAAACACCATTTCTATGCCACCCTACCTTATATTTCAGATGAAGCAATTGAAAAACTCTATCAACTGGGTGACTGTTCTGCAGCCATCAAACATGATAAAGACCATAAAATATAGGAAAAGGTATGGGTAAAATATTATAGTCACAGCCTCTTATGAAAATGTAATGAAAGGATAAGAAAAATGGTAGCCAGTGAAAAGTTATTATTTTTGGCCCACTAAAATATGTCTGGTATCTCTAAATTATTAAAGTTTGCACCATGCTGGTTGGATCATTTTCCTGATTCAGAGATCATTTATCTAGAGATGGTGGTTGGGGTGGGGAGGTGGAGAAATGAGGTGGTCCTGTTCTTAATAATGCAAAAAAAAAAAAGAATAAATAAGCAGTTACCAAAAGGAAGGGGTTGGGCAGGGTGGCTGGGGAAGGAGAATGGGATTAAGGGGCACTATAGTTCGCAATCGCAATATAGGTAGGTCACAGGAAAGGCAGTATAGCATGGAGAAGACAAGTAGTGACTCTATAGCATGTTACTATGCTGATGGACAGTGACTGCAATGGTGTGGGGGAGACTTGATAACATGGGTGAATGCTGAATACACAATATTGCTCATGTAAAACCTTAGTAAGATTGCGTATCAATACCTTAATTAAAAAAAATAGAATAAATAATACTGCAGTCACGGTCAGGCAACCTTAGTTTCAGTTTCAACTCTGCCATTAAAAGCAAATCTCTATATCCACTTTGGGACTCTGCTTTCGCATTTGTTTTTGAGTAGATGCCTTTGAAGATCTTTTTCCACATGTAACACTTTGTCATTCTATAATATAGTTCCTGGAAGCTTAAAATTTAAATGCAAATTTGAGAACATCATGCCCATGAGGCCAAGCCAATTAAGTTTAGATCCTGTATGCCTCCTTGTCCTATTATCACAGACTACTTTCCTAGCCAGAAGTTTCACAAATATGTGCTACTGGTCATGGGAAGGCCTGAAAAGAGTGTGTTTGGGCTACATTCACAAAACTGGTGTAAAAAAATACCAGGGTAATGCTACTGAATATAAGGAAAACAATGCATGATCTGCTTGAAACTATTATGACAGCATGTAGGAAGTCATCTGAAAGATATAAAAGGAAGAAAGGAAGCAAGGCCCCTTTAAGAGCCTATTGTTGAAGGGAAAAGCAAGTGGAAAGATAAATTGATGCGTAATCTTTAGCACTGTAGGCCACTAAGATTTCATATAAACTTTGAACTTCCCAAGAGAACAAAGAAAAGGCCAATAGCTATAGGAGTTCACTGGGTGCAGCTCCCCTACGCTGGGGGAGTGGCGGGGCAGGGGATCCTTTCTTTTCTAGCTGTGCCCTGATAGCTAGTATGTGTGGAGATATCCTGGACAATAATACTCTCCTTCACTTATAGTTTGGAAAGCTCTCCCATATCCATGAGCTCATTTGATCTTCACAATAGTCCTCTGAGGCAAGGATTATTATATTTTCCCTATTTCATAAGTATAACAAAGACTTTAAATCTCAAAGCTAGTAAAAGGTAGAGCCAGAATTTGAATCCTAATAATTAGATTCCAAATTTAGTACTCTTTCTATAAAACCACTTTTCCTCTACCTCAGGTGCAAAGTCTCAAAGCAGTTTCCAAGAGTCACTTACTCTTTCTTTTCCTACTCACTGGTTCATGATCTCCTTTAATCCTTATCTTTAGTCCTGCTTTCCATTCTGTTGTAGCTCAAAAGACTAACAAGTGGGAAAGACCCATTGCATACCTAGAAAACAGACTTAAAAGTACATTGTGAGTGTGTTGCAGGCTTAGTTGCTGGCATTTCTTGAGGAACAAATTATAAATTCACAAATTATAAATCATTTTTCCGAGAAAGAAAATTGCCCAAGTCACGAAACCTCTTTATAAACCATTTCTCATGGCCAGTATTTTCTATTAAACAACTAGACAACATGAGCATAAATTGTCAGCTAGCTATCACTGACCTGAGGAGGAAATGGAGGATAACCTTTGGGTTGGCACTCTCACTTACTCACTCAGATCCAACAGTACACATTCCTCCAGTTGCTCTATTCTTTGTAGTAGGACTTGACCCCATTTCTCTCTTCATTACAACTTCCAGAGACACGGGACTGCTGAGTGATAAAACCACTTCCCTTGGTCTTACGGCATGGCACTCTGGTATCGTTTAACCTGGTACTCATTCCTCCCAACTGAGATTTTACTGAGACCTGGTGCCTGGAATATGCCCAAAGTCATCCATCTTAAAGGCCATGTCAACACCAGTATGACTCAGATGAACTCAGTAGGGCTGTCAGTAGAGTTCCTATTCTCACTTGCCAGCACAAATTTGACTTTTTCCAGTAGTTTAAGAAAACAAAAGGTTGAGATGGGGATGAATAAAAGCTAAGGTTGGAACAGAGATAAAAGCCAAGCAGGACAATGTTATAACTGATGCTCATTTAACTCCTACAGAGTATCAGACTGACATGAGAGATGTCATAGAAAATGGGGCTCAGAATGCAGGTGGGTTTCATTTCAAATATGGGTATTACGAGCATCTAGTCAAAAGGTTTATTTAAATTTTCCCCTTCTCTAATCACCTCAAATAATCAGCTGAAGGAAAAAGGGTCCCTGAAAATTTCTCCAACATCCAAGCCCTTGTTCATAATTCATCTTACTGTTTTGGCCCCTGTTATCCTGTCTGGATGGATGCTCCTATCCTATCTTAGCTCACTGCAAATTCACTAACCATGGAATATTTCTCATTTGAAAACATTTGGTCTCCTTTGATCTTTCTTTGCCTTCCATTCTGATAATCATCTATGCTACTCTGAACATCTGCACTGCTGCCCACCTTTCATCTGTGAAACTCCTCATCAAACTAAGTATTTCAAGGATGCTTTCTCAGACCAGAGAAATGAGAACTGGACTCCCAGCAATCTCACAGTTCTGCTCGATGATTGGCTTTACTCCTGCCCTCCACTTCCTACCAAATAATTCATTTCTAATCCGAACTGCTTAAAAAACATTTAAAAAAAATTACACACCAAAAGCAGAATGCAAAGCTAATCTCAGGAAATAATGTATTTGCTATAAACTCTAGTGTACTATATTGTGTGTATAGATGACATATAGAAATGTGTATATGTGTGTACTCATATGAAGCATATGATGTCAAAATAGCATAGTAGTTAAGAACATAGGTTTTGGAGAAACAAAACAGTGTAGGAAGAATGCTTAATGCTGTCCCTGGCACATATTAAGTGCTCACTAGATACCGACTGACTAAATGAAAGAATGAATTAATGAACTCTGACACCTTAGAAGTTAGCTCCCAGAAGGTAGGCATCACATGCTGTGCAGACATGGCAGGGGCCATGCACATGACAGGTGTACAGCGAATGCCAAAATAACCCGAGGAGTGCCTCTAAGTAAAAAGAACTGAGAAAGGACCCACTACTTGTACCTTGGTGGAGTTTCAAATGGTCAACATGTTTAACATAAGCAAAAGTAAACAATCCTGACACAGGAATCAGAAGGCACAGATTGTAAAATTACTCTTCACTAGAAACAACACTTCAACTTGGTTACCTTCCCAGCCCTTTCACGTTACCTTACTTAACCCTAACAGTTCTGCTAGGTGTAATTATTCTTGTTTTACAACAGAAACAAAGGCTGAAAGAGTTAAACAACTTTCCCAAGGTTGTCTAGATTGAAAACGGGAAGCAGGAAGCATAAAGCCAGGTCTACAATAAACAATCTAAATCCAGTGCTTCTTTCCCTGAATCATGGCTGATTCTCAGAATTGGTATAACAGGTAAGAAGCAGGCATTTTAGCAGAATGGGAAGTAACCTCATAGGGACACAGCATATGGCAAATATGTAAGGGTCTCTTTCATAAAGTCAAATTTATAAAGCTATCAAGGGAAACAGTAGGCAAATATGGCCATTGAAGCCTGTGGTTGATGTTTAGGAGAGGGAATTAGGCAGCTTGCTTTACCATCAGACTGAAAGATGGTATAGGGATAATTAGCGACTGACACAAATTGTATTTGCTGATGCTTTTTACTGAGCTATCAGAGCTCTTAAATTACTGAATTTCGTCCAAGGGATCAGGCCGCTAGCACTGACTTAGGGACAGCTCTGAAGGAAGGGCTAAGGAGCTGTTCTATACTTAGCTGCTGGGAATGTGCGTTTGATCCAATTTTTACCAGCACCCCACCCCAATTAGCACCTCTAAGTAGTCTGTATTAATTCCTGCTCTTAATTCTCCTCAGATATCCAGAGGAAGACAGAAATAGTGTTTCTGGGTGTCACAGCTCCTATCCCTCTCCTAAAACAATTTTGCAGTATATATTAAGAGCTATAAAGACTTTATACCCTTTCACCAAATAATCCATTTATGAAAATCCATCCAAAGGAAATTACCAGTTTCAGGTAAAGATTTATGTGCAAAGATGTACATGAAGTCATTATTTACAACAGCAAAACACTGAAAACACACAATACCAAACAACAGGAAGTGACTAAATTATGGCATATTCAAACACTGTACTGCTATAAAACCGTAATTTAGTTTCAGAGATTACATATCAACATGGGAAAATATGAAAGTGTAAAAGCATATCAAATGCAATATAATTAAAACTTTTTAAATGTACTATACACACATGCACAGAAATGTTATGCAATGTAAAGATATTAAAACGGCAGCAGATATGGATTATGGATTTTTGTTTTCTACCTATTTCTATTTCTTATATTTTATGATGGAAGTTAAGCATTTTTATAATAAAGAAAAAATCTCTTTATGGCTATACTTTTCATCCATCAGACCCTATTACAGGTTCTATTAAAGCAGAAACTTAGTTCCAGTGGCAGTATCTAAACATATTGAGTCTAACCTATTTTTGAAATAATCTGTCTAAACTTCCTTTTAGATTGATATAGTTTTGGTTCAATACAGTGTGAGAAAAAAATCAATAGTCTTATCTAAACAGCAAAACATAGGACTGATTTTACCTAGAGTTCTTATCATGGTGGTATCACCTTGGGCATTCTTACCCTGGGAGATAACAAGTCAGGTGCTGCTTTGGGTGGCTGACCAAACCTTTGTTGAGAAGTTACCAAGCAAAGATCAGTTCTAAAATAGTGTGTCGGTCCTCCCTGCTTGTGGGCATGTTTCACTGGGTGGAGTCTTTGATATTACTACTGGAAGCCTGACCAGTTTCATAAACATCATCTACTCATCATCATACACAGGACTTCAAAAGCATAATAATTTGAAAAACACCAATGCCACAGAATCATCTCATGGAAACTCAGAATGTTATAATTAAATGAGGCTTTCAAGATTGTCTAGCTTAGTATCATGAAATCAATTGCCCATAATCACCAGGTAACATCAATGAATGAAGCAAGTAATTTGTAAGAAAACACTAACCGTCCACCAGAAAAAAAATAAAAAAGCCAAAAAGCACTCTTTCCATCCCCCCAACCCCACCAAATTTTTTAAAATATATATAGCTATCATGGGCAAGGATGCAGAGAAAGGAGAACCCTCCTACACTGTTGGTGGGAATGTAAATTGGTTCAACCATTGTGGAAAGCAATATGGAGGTTCCTCAAAAAACTAAAAAAGAAATACCATTAGACCCAGTAATTCCACTCCTAGGAATTTACACAAAGAAAACAAGATCCCTGATTCAAAAAGACATATGCACCCCTATGTTTATCACTGCACTATTTACAATTGCCAAGATATGGAAGCAGCTTAAGTGTCCATCAATAGATGAATGGATAAAGATGTGGTACATATACACAACAGAGTATTAATTCAGCCATAAAAAGAAATCCTCCTATTTGCAACAACATGGATAGATCTAGAGGATATTATGCTCAGTGAAATAAGCCAGGTAGAGAAAAGACAAATACCAAATGACTTCACTCATCTGTGGAGTATAAAAACAAAGCAAAACTGAAGAACAAAAGAGCAGTAGACTCATAGAGAAGGGACTAGTGGTTACCAAAGGAAAGAGGGTGGGAAGGGCAGGTGGGGAGGGTGAAGGAGACTAAGGGGCACTATAATTCGCAATCACAATATAGGTAGGTACGAGGAAGGCAGTACAGCCCAGGGAAGACAAGTAATGACTCAATAACATCTTACTATGCCAATAGACAGTGACTGCAATAGAGGGGGTGAAGATTTAACAGTATGGGTGAATGTTGAAACCACTGTGTTGTTTATGTGAATCCATCATTAAGATTGTATATTAATGATACTTAAATAAAAAAATATAAATAGCTATCATGGTCGGTATTTTCCTTTCAATTTTGAAAGAGACATGAGTTCAAGAAATATTTTGCTTTCTTTTTAACTACACCATAAGAAAAATGACATAACCTGAGTTTCAGGGAGGTAAGAGGGAATAGTAATGACCACGGCAAAACAAAAAATAAATGAATGCTCCACCAAAAAGGGACAGGCTGCTACTCAGCTCTAGCTGGTTGTTCACCTGTGTATTTTCTCAAGAGAAGCCAGAGATCTGGACTTCTACGTGAAATCTCTTAATTTTATGTGCTGGCAACTAATTTAAAATGTGTGGAAAAAATTCTTTGGGTTAGAAGACATGCTTATCTAAAGACTAGCTACAGTTTGCAACCGTGATCTAACCCAACCTCCTACCTTGGGAATGATGGATAAAATCAGGCTGAGTGTCCTGGTTTTTCTTAGAGGCCACTCAGTTGACAGAACAGGGATTACAACTCAGATTTATAATAATCACAACTGGAGAATTCTAGTATATCCACCAGGGAATTTCCTACATTTAGGTAAGTAAAGTATTCCATGAAATGTTAACTATTACCTACAGTGGAGGATTTAAAGGCATGTGGCTTCTGCCCTTAATAATATAGAATCTAATGTAAAAGTTATTTCCCACAAAGCACATCCTACTCCACATCCAAGAAGTTAGCAATGAAAAGTACAGATTTTTGCTCCATCCATATAGTAAAGCTTCAAAAAATAATTTTAAAACAAAACATTATAAACTTCTCTGTAGGCTTAAGTGTATCATCTCTGACTTCAACATTTTGAAATTTAAAGCCTTTTTGAAATATTCAGTACAATTACCAAAGATACTGGGAAACATAACAATTTTTCTTGTTATGTTACATTTTGCTGTTTTGCTGAATTTGCACAAGTTTGGCACAAGTTTAAAAAAAACGAATATTACTGCATGTTAACCAGTTTAAATAGTAACTCAGGAAGAAAATGTTAACACTTGAATTTCTAATACAATCTGCTGATAAAAAGAGTCAAAACTTTTGCCAAGTAGATTCACATTTCAACATTTCTTGCACTAAAATATTATGCTTACTAAGGTAGAACTACATTTGTACTTTGCTTTTAATTTTATAGTTCACAGGTAGGCATGCAGGGTGAATGCAGTCATTTAGATACTGATTCCTACTCAGCCCAATGCCAAACATTGGGCACAATGAAAGCTCCTAGTATCTAGCATGAATTATTTGATTACTTAGGGTCAGACATTACATTAGCAAATGTGGAAAGGTGCAATATGCAAAATACAATTTTTAAAAGGAAGCCTTAAATAATCACTTGATAATGACGAAAACAGGGAAGGGAAGGAAGAAAGGAAGATGCAACAAAGAACACACAATTTAATTCATTAACTTAGATTTGCACTTTATTGTAATTTTGCATCCTGAGATAATAAAACTGTTTATCTGACAAGTGAACAATGACAGAAGCAGCAGTGAGTTTCAGAGAGGCAGGTATCCTTCATTTTGGCACAGCTGTATATAGGTTGAGTTCTTCCAGGGGAGTCACTCCCGAACTCAAGGGAGAAAAATAAATTCATTCCACAGGCTATGTAACTACAAGATGCATGAAAGTTCCTGGTTTGAATGGACATATCCACTTTTATTCTTTTTTGGTAAAGCTGTCCCAACAGGAATCCTCTGCCAAAAAGTAGAAATTCTAGACTTTTCAAACACATGTTGTGATCAATGCCTGCTTTCTAGCTACCAGGATTTCCTATTTTTGTAGCCAAGACTCATATTTGTATGTGATTAGTCCAAGGATGGCAAACTAGCTTGTAGATTATATAATTTCAAACACTTGTTTCAAAGTCCAGGCATTAGAACAATTTTACACTAATTGCTTACTGGAAAAATGGAAAATTAAGAAAATTAAGTCAATACAAAAGCAAAGAAAATAAGCAGGAAAAAAAGGAACATTTGAGAAATTATTGCCTTGACTCAGCAAGTTGAGTTTACACACACAGAATTATTTTGAGACCCAGAAATTGGTATTCACTCTAAGGCTAGAACATGACATTATAAACTCTCCACATTTGCAATCCTGTATGTGTGTGTATGTGTGATTTACACATACACACCCAAATAAATTAGCTCAGTCATATCATCCTGAAACAGAAAAAAACTGAAGGCAAATTCTAACCTAAACTTATATAGACCTATCTAGTCAACACACACACACACAATATCTAGCATTTCATTATTTAGGGACTGGGTAAGCAACCTGTGGAGAAGGTCAAATAATCTTAGGTCCTTTATAAAAGTGGCTCCCAACATTTTCACCATTAAGTTCCCTTTATTATTCCATTCCCGTGTTTTTAAGTATTTTATTTACTGAACTGCATGTAATAATAGCTTTCTCACTTTCTTTACTGATCAAAAGCATAACTGCCAGTAGTAGCTTCTGATCAGTGTTTGATAACCAGCATTAGTTTTAAAAATAAAAGCAAAATGCATGAGAAGTCAATGTCTTAGTTAAATTGTGTAGCAGGAACATTATGGGTAAATGGTATGATTTCTAGTATACTTTTTGAAATACTGAAAAAGGTTTAAGGATGCCCCTACTATCTTTCTCTGCTCTAAGTTGGGAACCACTGGTTTACATCCACCTGCTTTTCCTCCCTAAATCAAGTATTAAAATAGCACAATTACCCAGGTTAACCCATGAGGATTTTTAACAAAATTTACTACTGAAAAAAAAGAACTGCAGCACTCAGTAGGGTTTGACTGAGAAAGGAAACACGGATTTAAACGAATCTATTTTTACAACATAATTGTATGTGGTAGCTCTTTCAGTCAACTTTAAAAGCACAATAACATGTGAAAAAAATCCTCAATTCCCCTGTGAGGTAGGTCCAGATTATTGTCCCCACTTCAACAATGAGGACATGAGGTACAGAGGAATTAAGCAGCAGAGCTAAGAATTAAATGAGAAATTACTTGGGTTTGAATTCCACACCACTTTCCTTTCCATCTAATATATCAGTATGTTCCGACATATCTTTTTGAGGATATGGAACTTAGTAAGACACTGAAGCAGATACTGGGTAGGATATGAAACCCTTTTCACATAATGTCAAGGTGGGTCCTCCCATATCTCTATTGTTGTCACAGCTATAATTCTTGCTTGGATGCCAACTGCATAGCCAGATTCATACAGGCAAAGTCCACAGACCCCAGTCCTCAGTTCCTAGGGAAACTACATTAATTCTTATCACCATGGAGGGGCTGAGGTCTAGCAGGCATCAGGTTCTTTCAGTCTGTGAGACATGAACACACATCAGCTAGGAGCCAGTTGGCAAATCAAACTTTTACTGTGCAAGGCACTGTGAGAGTTTCTAACAAAGGCAACATAGAACTAAACAAAACCATTCTGAGATTCTGTAGAGTAAAAATTTCCTAAGTATTCCTAGAATTACAGAATGTTAGGTGATTTCTAATTTTCTGTCCAACTCTAGGTTCAACCCCATGACTTTACAGATGAAGACACTGACATATGTAAGTGACTTGCCTGGAGCCCATATTAGATCATTTCTTCATATAGTACTAATCTGACAAAGTCCACAGAAAATGGAACATATTCTCAGGTTGCCATCATCAAAATGAAAAAGTTGACTCAGAGCCAGGAAAGAGAAATTTGGGGCATTTTTAGTCCATGTATTACATGAACAGGTATTATTAATAAAGCCTATTCCTTTTCTGTGGAAAATTTCCCAATAGTTCACCATTTAAAGGAACCTGAACAATTTGACAATTGTTGCAAAATGGGCTTTTTTTAAAAGCAGAACTTTATAGGCATAAGAGGAGTTAATTTCAATGAATTTGAGCACCTTCCAATCCAATTAGCAAAAGGTTTTTCCACTATGTGAAACTGCTCCAATTAAATGGATGTATATAATTTCTGTATACTTCTAGGTCAATACAGTCAATTCTAATGAAATATTGTTTGGGGCTTTATGCTCAAGTTAGTGAGGTTAGATTGTTTTTAAGTGGTAGTTTATTTGTAAACAAAATTTAGATGCTAATGATTTTCTAAACCTCTCATACATTTGAAAAAACCCTGTTTGTCTGAAGGCTTAAAAATGTAATAGAACTTCACTCAAATTATGAAAACAGAAGAATAAATTTCACCAAAAATGACAGAGTGATAAATATTAACACAGTCTGATTAAATGATAAGACATTAGTGTTTACAGGTCATAATAATGTAAATAGTGTATGCATTAAATACTTAAGTGGGTTTTGGCAGAGCTTCAAAGACCATTGTTCTTCCAGAACCATGTTAAATTATATATTTACTAGCATTAGAATTTTCCTAGTTTTCTACGTGACTGATCGTCCTGTTCTGTAACATTTAGTCACTAATATATCATGTGATTGGGGGAAAACAGGAAACAGGTTATAAATAATAAATAGACATAATATGGCAAATATTCTTAGGCTTAGTTGAAAAGGATGGTTTTAGATCTAACGATCTACCAACTCACCCATCCTGCTTCAACATAAAATGTTATCTTTGTTCAAAAAAGACAAGGCACTTCTCCACCTACTTCTAACATTTGACTAAAATGATTACTTTCCTAAAATAACATAGGAGTTAGGAGGGAACAAAGAATAGCTGAAAAAGGTTAGAGTTTATCATTTTATACATAATTCAGGTGTTTATAGAGGCAATGGGGGTGAAAATGCATAAGGGAAAGTTAGAGAACAGTTTTTAACTTGTAACCTCAAAGCTTTGTGAGATTTATAAATGTAGGCAAATATGTTGTTATTTTCCTCTGGAAACTACCACAGCAGATTTCAAAAAGGAATATTACGTAACAAAGAAATTCAAAAGTATCCATTCTAAAAACAACTTACAATATTTTACTAACTTGATGGGAATATCCAAGTATGTTCTACCTTGAGGATTAAAAAAAAAAAGGTCAGCAGGTAAGGAATTAATGACCATATTGTGCTGTCATTTCAGCATTCACTGCTGCCAATTTCACTGAAAAGAAAACAAATCCCCAAAACACTCTAAAATACCCAACTGCTAATCAGCTCCCTCCAAAGGAAAATTGTTTGAAAAAACAGTCATATAAGAAAAAATGAAAATTGGGTATTTTATGAGTAGTTCAATTAAATAAGATGAGTCAACCAGCATAATGAACAATAAGATAGTAAATTTAAAAGTGATTAGAGTAGGTTTTAAAATTAAGTTTACATATGCTGGCAAATGTTTTCTTATGACAAATACTACTTTAACTTGAATTATACTCTGTCTCCTCCAGATACACTCTATTCCTGTCTCAAAATTTATTTCATGGAAACAATTTACCACTTCCTGCTATTCTTTGAGCAAAACCATGTGTGATTTACACATGGCAGAAAAATATACTTGAAAATTATACTATGATCATCACATGGCCAAATTTTAAGTTTACTGAAAAAAAATTAGATAGTAAGGATTGACACTTAAAAGTGATTATCTGATCCATGATAATTACAAATTTTGTGTTAGACTAGATATCAATTTTGGTATTGAACTGTCACAGTTTGAAGAAGCTGATGATATTAGCTGGAACTTAAAACACAGATACAATTCTTCCCTGACCTCAGCTATAAAACAAGACATTTGGTATGCATTTTCAGAGGTTTCCATCTTTTCGATAAAAATACACCTTCAGTTTTGCAGCAGACAGACACATGATATTTGCAGGCACACACCACAGTATATTAAAAGAGATTCTGGGTGTCTGGGTGACATGGGGGTAATGGGGTTCTACAGAGGGGGGTGGAAAAGTGTGCAAACAATTACAGTCATGTAACAAATAGTGCCTCTTTTCCCCCCTCTTCTTTTACTGGTCTAAGACTGTAGCTTTCAAATCAGGCATTAATTTTAAAAGTGGCCTTAAAAGGCTTGACCTTGTATGAAGAAATGATTGTTCTGGGATGAATGTTTGCCTAAAAAGTTTACTGAAGCAGTAAGAGTAAGATGATAAATAAGATACTATTCCATCCAGACACTTTTATTTTTAGCACTAGGAATTATAAATAATGCCTATATACAGGCATACATTTGCAGTTGAATTAAGACAAGATGAAGCCTTCATTATGCTAAAAATCCAAATTCTAGAAGAATCAGAGTGTGGTGCTCTCACTCATCTTGATTGTGAAGAGAAATAGAGAAATGTGTGCATATCAATGAAAAGGCTGCATGTGTGGTGAATTTATAAACTAAAATACTTCTGTCTAAATATTTGTTTCCTCATTAATAATACCCAAATGTTTCAAAAAGAGGATTAAGAATATAAATTATGAATCAGCCACTACTCATCTTTAGGCACAGCTCTCTTTTCCAAAGTGGACTAGAGGAACTTCAGAAAGGGGTTAGCAGTTATTTTTACGGGAATATAGACACCTTCCAAAATATCTGAAATCCTACAACACTCCTCAGAGGTCATAATTGTGTGTATTTTCAAGTGAGGGAAAGGATATTTAAAGGGAAATAAATGAGTATACTGAGGCTGTGAAATGTGTCAGATGTCAAATGAATTCTTCTGGGGGTGGGGAGTAGAGGAAAAAATGGGAATTACTGAATTAAATGGAAAAAATGGAGGTTCGTGGTTGGTGCAATGCAGAGTATCTCAGACAATGATTTCAATTTTAATCCACTCGTTACAAAAGGCAACCCTGCCCTATACCTGAAATTTTTAACATACTTATTATGGCTTTGCCATAAAACAGCATGTTAACAGTTTACATTCAAAAGGATGCTTGCAAACTTCATTCATATTAAAATCTATGCAGAATTGTTGGCAATACAGTAAGAGTAATATTACATTCTGTAAACCATGACATAGCACATTTTACATTATGCAGAGACAATATTTACAAGTCTTTAGGAGTTTAAATATTTTATCCACTAACGTAAGTGATAATTTAGCAAAGTGCAGGACAAAACCAGTGCTATTAATTGCATGTCCTTTAAAAGCCGGTAAGAGTAAAACCATTTCTAAAAGCTACCAAAAGCTTATTATATATGTATGTCCAATAAGAGATTACAGAGCATTAAGTAGCCTAGAAAAATTATGCATATTTAGAAACAGTGAGTATGAAAATTATAAGGCAGCATGCTCAGAACAAGTTTTTGTTTTTTAAACACCAGCACTGATGTTTTATTTTTTAGTGGCAACTATATCTGTGTGTGTGTGTGTGTGTGTGTATTTACTTAAAAACTGAGAGTGCAAACCACAAGCCTTATTTAACAACGAAAGATATGCGAAGTTTCTTCTTAAACCAACACAAATAAAACAGTGAGGAGAATATTCTACCATTATAAAGAATAAACTGAACACAGCAAAGGAGACCATCTTCATTCCAAAATCATCTACAAGGCACTAAGGGTAGGAAATGACAGGTAACACAGAAGTGACTGAATAAAATTCCTCAGTCAGGTCGGAAAATGGGATATTTTGGTAAGAATTCTATTAGTATTACCTGTAAAATAAAAACAAGTAAGAACATGGACAAAATAGTTTTCATTTAGTATAACATATATAACTCAGAAAGTCTATGATCCTTTTTCACAGACTATATTTTGGTCCTGTACTATAAAGTAAGTAAAATATATAAAGCAGTTATGAAAAGAATATACCACAAGTTTATCATTAGATTGGCAATTAAACTGGCAAACATAATTACTTATCGTAGCTAACAGTTTTTACTACCTCATTTACAGTAACTGTTTAAGTGTAGAAAAGAAAATCCTATTACATTATTACATCCTTCTCCACCTTCCTTCCCTTTTATTTTAGCAAAGTGGAAGGGATTAAAATTGCACTATACAGATTATAAGATATACCTTTATATTACACCTATATTTTTCAATTAAAGCAGCTGATATTGGTTGAGTACTACTATCTTTTACAAGTTGTTTGTAAGAAATAATAAAGTGTCCAAATGGATAAATTAAAACATTTTAATTAAAGGAAGATTTGGAAATATAATACTAAAAAACCTAAGATATTTATAAACTTACATAAATTTAATCTATAAATTTATAATAGTTTATATTAGGTTTTATCTACAGTGGACTTTAGATCTGTGGGTATTTGCACATTTTTCCCCCTAGACTATTCAAAATAGAGAAAGGTACCATAAACCCTTATTTATGAAATGGAAATGGAATGTTTATTATATATATATTACATGTCAGCAATTTGAAGCTTGAATAAATTTCACATTCTTTTTGAATGTCAATAATGCTGTATTTTTCACATTGGCCAAATGTGAATTTATGTATTATGATCAAGATTGTATAGCTTTCAGTAAAAAAAAAATTAGAACCTATAGTTTCTTCACTGTCAAGTTAAATGTCAACTAAGAAAAAAAAATGAATTCAGAATTCAGAAGTAAACTCTTATTTTATTCAAGTTTTGTCAAGATTACATCTAAAAATATTTTAATAGCAGCTGTGCCCATCGCCATATGTGATGGTTTGCACCTGCGTTAAAAGAAGATTAATGTTCAAGTTTTTATCTGAGCATACTGTAGCTGAAATTTTTCTAGGATCAAAATAGTTGCCAGCTTTCAAGATATTTTGTTTGGGCTATAAGTCTAAAGAATGTGTAAGGAACTCTCTATGTTCCAACTGACAAAAGTTCAGCCTGAGGAGAAAAAAGGCAGAAAGAAGATCTGACACATGATAAACATAGTAACATTTAGTTTTAGGATGAAATAAAAAATGTAATTAAGAACAACTGTATACTTACATACTCCATCATATTGCTAGTTTCACATTTCCTTTTAGTCAGCTTCCAGTGCAAAGCAAGCTAAGAAAGTTTAGTTGGTTAAGAATTTTGATACCAATTTGTATAATTATTATTTACACATTTGAATAAATCACTGAAAACAATCTAGGAATAAGTATAAGACACACAACACAGCATTTAAAAATACCTTGTAAAGAATATACATTAAAATTGAGTATTAGTTCTCTAATCCATTCTATAATGGCCCCCAAAATTCCCATTTTTTCTTCAACTCAATAATACAAATACATGAGTAGGGCATTTATTTGTTTAAACTTTCTTACCTTGTGATATAATCTGTTATTTTCCCATTCTAATAACTTTTGAATTGATCTTCTGGTCTAAGAGAAAGAATTAAAAATCTGTTAGAAGATGAAGAGCTTTGTAAACTATATATCTCTGTATTTTTCTGCTTATTTGTAAGATCCCATTATTTTCTCTATTAGAAATCAGAAAAAAAGCAATGTAACTAACAAACTACCGAGGAAGAGCAATATTCAGGGTGATTAATACACTATTATAGTAAGATATCTTTTTCTCCCCCCATCTACACACACACACACACGGGATTTTAGTATACACTTTTCAAAATGAAGTATGTACAAATTACTCTGTTTTGAGTCCATTCAATTATGAAAACATTACCAATACTGCTACAATACATTTATGGACCTAATCTGGATTTTCATATCTCTTTTCACAGGGTTACTTTTTCAATATACATATAATACGCCAAGCTAATCTGATTCCTCATAGGAAGTTTTCTTATCAGAGCTCCTAGCCCAACACCTAGCATATAGTACTCAGTTAAGGTCTACAGGTTTAATAAAGAAAGCCAACATATACTGGAATTTTCACTAAAATAAACATGTTAAAAACAGCTAGTCATAAAACTTGTATTTAGAAGAAACAATACAAACAAGAAAAGCAGCGCTGTAGTAAACAGGGAGATAGAGGCTGCATTTCTCTGGAATGCATGTATTTTGTAGGGAGCAAGAAAAGCTTGCAAAACCTTCAAAAGCATTAAAATTAAAGATTATTAAGCATTTTCAATTTCTATTGAAAGAATTTTACAAGATTTCTGATTTTTAAAAAGGCTAGTAGGCATTGTTAAATTTTAACACTACTCCCTAAAATTACAAGATTTATAAACTTGACTATATCTGACATGATTCCCAAAGCACAAACATAAACTTTTCTACCTGTTCAACTATGCAAGTTAACAATCAATTCCAACTGTATTCAGTTTAATTATACTGGGTCAGATTAGCAACAATGCCAGCTAGAGTATACAATGGGGCCACTGTACTTGATGGAATCTCTCTAAACAAAACCAGATGGGTAACAAATAAAGAAATTGAATTAGTAATTATATATCTTTCCACAAAAAAAAAAAAAATTCCAGATCCAGATAGCTTCAATGATGAATTCTACCAAGCAATTAAAGAAGACATCATGCTATGAATATAAACAAAAGATTTTCAATAAAATACAAGCAAACTGAATCTAGCAATATATGAAAAAGATAAATCATGACCAAGTGGAATTTATCCCAGGAACACACAAAAAATTAATGCAATACATTATGTTAATAGAATAATGGACAAAAACCACATAAGCATCTTTATAGATTTAGAAAGAGCACTGGACAAAATACTTCATGATAAATGTCCTAAGAAAATCTAAGAATAAAAGGGAACATCCCTGACCTGATAAGGGCATCTATGAAACACCTACAGCTAACATCATACTTAACAGAGAGAGACTAACCGTTTTCCTCCAAAGTTTAGGAACAAGACAAGGATATTGCCTTCCATCACTTTTATCCAACATTGTACCAGAAGGTATAGTCAAGGCAATTAGACAAAAACAAGAAATAAGAGGCATCCAGATGGAAAAATAAAAAGTGGAAATGTCTTTATTTTCAGACAACATGATCGTATAGAGAAAACCCTAACAAATACTAAAACACTACTAGAACTAATAACACACAGTGAGTTTGCAGTCAACAAGATTGTGGTCGGTAGAATTCTGGCCCCCAAGATCTTCACCCCCTAGAGTTACACCTATTCATATGTTATATTACACAGCAAAAGGAATGCTGCATATGTAATTAAAAAGTTACTAATCATTTGGCATTAAAATAGGGCGATTATCCTGGATTATTTTGGTGGACCCAATGTAATCCCATGAGTCCTTAAAGGCAGAGAACATTTTCTGGCTGATGGAAGGATAATCAGAGGGGTTTGAAGTAGAAGAAGCACTTGATCCACCACTGATGGCTTTAAGATGGAAAGGGCCATAAAGGAAGAATAAGAATGAAATGATTTCTACCAAAACCTGAATGAGCTTGGACTCAAATTCTTTCCCAGAATCTCTAGAAAGAAATGCAGCCCTGCCAGCACCTTGAGATCCTAATAAGAAAACACAATTGAGCCACACTGTGCCCAGACTTCTGACTGTGAAATAATAAAGTGTTATTTTAAGCCATTAAGTTAGTGAAAATTTATTACACAGATGGAAAAGTAATACGAGGATCAACATATAAAAATCAATTATATTTCTATACACTAGCAATGAACAATCAGAAAATGAAAGTAAAAGACCAATTCTATCACAACAGAATTAAAAATAAAATATTTATGAATAAATTTAATGAAAGAAGTATATGACTTATGAAGTAGAAAGTAAAATCATTACTAAAATAAATTAAAGAAGAGGTAAATAAATGGAAACATATCCCACATTTGTGAACCAGAAGATTCATGTAACAGAACAAGTGCTGGGACAAGTGGATATCCAAAAGAAAATGATGAACTCAGACCCCTATCATATACCATGCATAAAAATTAATTAAACATGGATCAAAGACGTAATTTTAAGAGGTGAAACTTTAAAACAACTAGAAGAAAACATAGGAGTAAATCTTTGTGATCTTGAGTTAGGCAAAGTCCTCTTACATATGATATAAAAAGCATAAGCAAGAAATATTTTAAAGTGATAAATTTGATTTAACCAAAAATTAAAAACTTCTGTTTCAAAGATACCATCAAGAAAATGAGAGCCCTTCCAGAATGGCCATGTGAAGACTTAGGGAACTATCTTTCCTGTACAGACAACTATTAAGGAGATTACTATTACCAGGGACAATTATTAAAGTGGCCCAGAGATTGACCAAAGGTCTTACTAACAGACTGAAAAGGTCTAAGAAGAGTGGGAAGCCTTGATATTGGAGCCATGTACTATAATACCCCTATCTCTACTACTCTGCTTCGTGGAAGAATAATTTTAGTAAGCTTGGGAGCTGAGTACCAGGCAGTTCCCATATTTTGCAGCTCCCTGGAGTGGAAGGGCTATTTAGGGTAGTTTTGGCAGATGGTGAAAACAGGCAGATTCCATCTTCCACAGCTCCGTATTCCACAGGCCTATATCAAGTGGGTGTTGGCAGCAGGGCAACATTCATTTCCCTATCTGCAACTTCTGCAAAAATAGGCAGGACAATTGATGAAGAGTGCAATCCCGTTTTTGGACACACATCTGTGTTATGGGAGAGGGGATATATTTGGCTTGACAACTGAGTGGTAGTTCCTACATTCCCAGTTTCCTAGGGCAGACATTCTGGATAGATTTGATAGAGGGTGAATATTAGAAGATTCCACCCACCTTGGGTTAAAAAAAAATCCACAGCTAACATCATACTAAACAGTGAAAGCCCATGTTTGCCACTTCGCTTAACCTATTACTAGAAACTCTAGATAGAACAATTACACAGGAGAAATAAAAGGCACCCAAAATGGAAAAGTAAAATGATTTATTTGTAGGTTATGTTAATCGTATGTGTAGAAAACCCAAAAGAATCCACAAAAAACCTATTAGAAGTCAAACAAATTTAGCAATGTTCCAGGATACAAAATCAACATGCAAAAAATTCAGTTGCATTTCTGTACAGTAACAGTAAGCATTTTGAAAAAGAAATTAAGACAACAATTACATTTACAATAGTGTCAAAAAGGATAAAGTACTTACTAATCTTAAGGAGGAGAAAGACTTGTACACAGAGATATACAAAACATTGCTGAAAGAAATTAAAGACCTAAATAAATGTAAAGACATCCTGTGGATTGGAAGACTTAATATTAAAATGACAATATTATCCAAAATGACCTACAGATTCAAATGCAATCCTTATCAGAATCCCAGTGGTTTTGTAGAAATAGAAAAACCCATCCTAAAATTCATATGGAATCTTAAAAATCCCTTTTAGCCAAAACAATCTTGAAAATGAGTAACAAATATGAAAGACTCACATTTCCTTATTTCAACACTTACTAGAAAGCAACAGTGACAAAAAAAAGTATATATATATGGTACTGGAATAAAGAACAAAGGGAACAGAATAGAAAGGCCAGAAATAAACTCCCAAATATACAGTCAACTGATTCTTGAGAGGAATTACCAAGCATTCAAAGGGAGAAAAGGACAGTCTTTTTAATAAATGCTGCAAAGAAAACTTGTATATCCACATGCAAAAGAATTAAGTTGGACACCAAACTTACACCATATCCAAAAATCAACTCAAAATGGATCAAATAACTAAACGTTAGAGTGAAAACCATAAAAGTCTTTAGAAGAAAACACAGGAGACAGTCTTGGTGACACTGAATTTTGCAATGATTTCCTGAATATGACACCACGCCCAGGTAAAAACTGGAAAAGAGTTTAATTGGTTTTCATCAAAATTAACAATGTTTACGCATTAATGACACTCTCAAAAGAGTGAAAATAATCTCCAGAATGGGAGGAAATATTTGCAAACCATGTATCTGATAAGAGTTTAATGACCAGAATACATAAAAATTCCCACAATTCAACAATACATAAACAACCTAGTTACAAAATGGACTAATATACAAATAGCCAATAAGCAAATGTAAAAATGTAAAAATGCTCATTAGGGAAATCCAAATCAAAACCACAATGAGATAGCTCTTCACAACCATTACAGTGGCTGTTATCAATAAAATGGAAAGTAACGAATGTTGGTGAGGATCTGGAGAAACTGGAATCCTTGTATATTGCTGATGGGACTGTAAAATAATGCAGCTCCAATTGAAAATAGTTTAGTGGTTCATCAACAAGCTACACAATTACCGTATATATGATGTAGCAATTCTAATTCTAGGTATGTAACCCAAAGGCATTGAAAGCAGCAACTTGAACAGATACTTGTACTGTAATGTTGAACACAGTATTATTTATAATAGCCAAAATATGCAAAGAATTTAGGTGTCCATTAACAGATGAGTGGATAAACAAACTGTGGTATATATATATAGACTAGACTTTTATTCAGCCATAACAATGAATGAAGCTCTGAATCATGCTATGACATTGATGAAAATGAAGACAGTATGCCAAGTGAAATAATGCCAAGACAAATAAGGAATTATTCTATTTATATGAGGTATCCAGAATAGGCAAATTTATAGAGATAGAAAGTAGATGAGAGGTTACCAGGGTCTGGGAGGAGGTGGGTGAGAAGTTATTACTTAATGGCTACAAAGTTTCTGTTGGGGCAATGAAAAAGATTTGAAAATAGGTACTGATGTAATTAATGCCACTGAATTATACACTTAAAAATGGTTAATTTTATGTTATGTATATTTTACCACAATAAAAAAAAATTCAAGAAAACCCAGTGCCTACACTAGAAACCAAGAAAGGATGCCATCAGCTGACCATAAATGTAAGGAATTTCTGCATAATAGAAGGGTTGACCCCACCCTCAAGTGAAAGAATTGAACTCTAAAAATTTAAGTCCGATAGCAGATATCTTATTATGGAAGTATAGGAGCCTGGAAAAGAAGCAAACGTGATTTTTAAATGTGCACAGCAAGGAGGACATATGCACCAAAAAAGTAATTCAGATTCTCACAAAAAAGGAATATAATATGCCAGGCCATGACTAGAAGAAAAAAAAAGTGAAAGGAAATTATGTCAATGCCTCACTATGTACAGACTATCTATAAGGAGATAGAAATTATTAAAAAGGATCAAATGTAATTCTGGAGTTGAGGAGTACAATAACTGAACTGAACAATTTAATGTAAGGGCAGAACAGTAGATCTGAGCTTGGAAGTATAATCAGTGAATCTGAAGATATGCCAAAAGATACAAAATTTCAAGAGCAGAGAAAACAGAATGAAGGAAAATGAACATAGCCTCTGAGAAATGTTAGACATCATTAAGTGTACCAGCATACATATATTGGAAGTACTAGAAAAAGACAACAGCAAGAATAAAACATAAGAAATATTTAATGAAAAAATGGCTGAAAACTTACCAAATTTAATGAAAAATATTTTTTTTTTCCAGAAATGTTTCTCCTTTTATTTCAGAGGAAAAGAAATAAAATCAAACACTTCCCCACCCCACCCCCTTAGCTCTTGCCTCACCCAGAACACCGAGTAGAAGGGGAAAGGGCCCAGTCCCATAAAGCCTGCCCTTACCCCAACCCTCCCTTCCTTCAAAGTGGCAAGGTTAGAAAAAAATTAACTATGTTGTTCCTCCCCTGGCACTGGATAGAGGCCCCAGTGCAGCCAAGAAGGAAGGGGAGGGGGCAGATGAGAGGAAGGGCTTCCCTCTCACCACACAGAAGTCCCCTCCCAGGCAGAGAGGCTGCCCTGGCTGGCTGTGGGGAGGGTGGAGGTAGGTCATGGGGCAGGGAGAAGAGAAGCTAAAGAAAACTCCAAGTAGGATAAACACAAAGAGATCCATAGCAGACATTGCACAGTAAAATGTTGAAAGCTATAGAAAAATACAAAATCTTGAAAGCAAACGGATGAAAATTACTTATCATTTACAAGGAAATAAGATTAACAGCTGACTTCTCATTAGAAAAAATGTAGGGCAGAAGACAACAGGATAACAAGTTGAAAATGCTGAAAGAAAAACAACTGTCAACGAAGAATCTTATGTTCATCAAAATTGACTTTAAAAAAATGGAGGAAATCCATTTAGGCATGTAAGGAAGTTGGAGTTGTCTCTCCTGCACACACATCAAGAAAAAAACTAGTTGAACACCTTGAAAATCAACAATTCCTCTTAGATTCTTCAAAGAAGTGAAGTCACAGTACCCCCCAAAACTGAAGAGATAGACATATGGATACACAGAAAAATAATTTAGTAGAGTCAAAATGCAGGAAAGGAAACTTGGGGAGAATCAGGACTAGGGGAGCAGAACCTGAACTTTACCTAACTGATGAATTGCTTGAAGCTCAGGGGGTTGTGTCTGAGAGTGAAAAAGTTCAAGCGGGACCACTTTTGGGGAGTCTCCCATATTTATGAATTTTATTACTAGGAGTCATATCAGGCTCTCAGTGATTGAAGAAAAATCTCCTCATTCTTCCAGCATGGGAAGGGGAAGAGCAGCCACTTTTAAATATGCCCAGAACATTCTGTTCTTAACAAAGCCTGTTCTCAAGAGAAGCTATTGTATCTCTAAGAGCCTAACCTACTGGGGTAGGGCCTAAGAGCCTTACCAATTTTGGGGAAGGGAAATATAGAACTGTAACACCCTCTAGCCTTCCTGTCCCACCTAAAGGGGAAAACAAAACAAAACAAGACAAAACAAAATTGAGAGGCACTTGTGAGGCACAGCCCAAGAGCACAGGCTCACTAAAAACCTTAGACCTAATCATAATGCTATAGGATACTTCCAGTCCCCCAACACCTTACCACTATATCAACAAGGTTTCTGTATTATAATACAGGAATACAACTGAAAAAACTGTGTCTCAGGCAATATCTGAGAAGTCTGTAGGGAAACCCAAAGAAAATATGCCTGACAAAAACAATGACACAGGAAAGTTTAGCCTCCAACACTGACAGCTACAGCAAACAGTAAACACAGCCAAACTCCTATCCAGACAAACATAAAATCTCATTTTAAAGGCCCATTTTCCCTAGTTTCTTTTACCTAGTACATCATGTGTAACTTTCAAACAAAACTTTTAAGTCATACTAAAAGACAAAATAACAGTTTGAAAAGACAGAACAAGCATTAGAACCAGACTCCAAAATGGCAGAGATTCTCCAAAATGGCAGAGATACTGAAATTATCAGACTGGGAATATAAATCAACTAAGATGAGTATGTTGCATGCTTTAATGCCTAAAGTGAGCAACATGAAAAAACAGGTGGCTAATGTTAGCAGAGAGATCAAAGCTGTAAGGAAAAATCAAAAGGAAATGGCAGAAAGCCAAAATATCATAACAGAAATGAAGGATGCCTTTGATGGGCTTATCAACAGACTGGACATGGCCAAGGAAAACCACAGTGAAGACTGAAGATATAGCAACAGAAACTTCAAAAACTAAAATAAAAGGAGAAAAATGAACAGAATATCCAAGAACTATGGTATGATTACAAAGAAGCAACAGACACATAATAGAAATACCAAGTGGTAAAGACAGAAAGGAGCAGAAAAAAACAACAGTGACAAGATAATTTCCTTAAAATAATTAAAGGCATCAAACCATAGATTGAGGAAGCTCAGCAAATACAAAGCTCTATAAATATCCCGAAATCTACATCTAGTAACCTTGTATTTAAACTGCAGAAAAATGAACAAAAAAATCTTGAAAGAATCAGAGGGAAAAAAAAAACCTTACATGTAAAGGAACAAGGATCAGTTACATTGGGCATCTCTTTAAAAACCATGCAAGCCAAGAAGAGAGTGAAATGAAATAGTTAAAGTGTTAAAAGTACCACCAACCTGGAATTCCATACTCAGCAAAACTGTCCTTCAAAGATGAAGGAGAAGTAAAGACTTCCTCAGACAAAAAGCTGAGGAAATTTGTCACCAATAGACCTGCCTTGCAAGAAATGTTAAAAGAAGTTCTTCAGAGAGAAGGAAAATGCTGTAGGTAAGAAATGTGGATCTACATAAAGGAAGAGTGTTAGAGAAGGAATAAATGAAGGGAAAATAAAATCTTTCATTTCTCTCACTCTTAATTGATCTAACAGGCAACAGTTTGTTCAAAATAGTAACAACAATTATAGCTTACAGATTAGTGAAATGAACGGCAGCAATGTTATAAGGCATGGGGAGATGAATTGGGAATACTTTGTAATAGGTACTTGTACTAAATGGGAAGTGGTATTGTTTTATTTGAAAGTGGACCTGGGTTGACTCTATATGCACATACACTGCAAACTCACTTTAGTGGGCAGCCACTAAAAAAAAATGATAAAAAAGTAAGATTATTGACATGATAAAGGAGGATAAAAAAATGGCATCATGCAAAATACTGAAAAACAGAGAAGGCAGAAAAAGACTGGAAGAAAAAAACAGAAACAAAGACCAAGAGCAATGAATAAAAAAGAGTAATAAACATGGTAAATAGGAATACAACTTCATCAATAATCATTTTAAACATCAATGGTCTAATTATATCAAATAGAAGACATATTGTCACACTAGACCAAAAACTATACTATGGATTAAAACTATGGATCAAAAACACAACTATGCATTGTCTACAAGAAACTCACTTCATATCGCAGCACTATTTACAATAGCCAAGAAATGGAAGCAACCTAAGTGTCCATCAGTAGATGAATGGATAAAGAAGATGTGGTACATATACACAATGGAATATTATGCAGCCATAAGAAGAAAACAAATCCTACCATTTGCAACAACATGGGTGGAGCTAGAGGGTATTATGCTCAGTGAAATAAGCCAGGCGGAGAAAGACAAGTACCAAATGATTTCACTCATATGTGGAGTATAAGAACAAAGAAAAAACTGAAGGAAGAAAACAGTAGCAGACTCACAGAACCCAAGAATGGACTAACAGTTACCAAACGGAAAGGGACTGGGGTTAGATGGGTGAGAAGGGAGGGATAAGGGGGAAAAAAGGGCATTACGATTAGCACACATAATGAAGTGGAGGTGGGGGTGGGGTGGGGGTATTCGGGGAATGCAGTATAACAGAGAAGACAAGTAGTGATTCTATAACATCCTTCTACGCTGATGGACAGTGACTGCAATGGGTGTATGTGGTGGGGACTTGATAATAGGGGGAGTCTAGTAACCATAATGTTGCTCATGTAACTGTATATTAATAATAGCAAAATAATGATAAAAGGGTCAATTTTCCAAGACATAACAATTCTTAATGTGTTATCACCTAACAAAAGAGCATCAAACTATGCGAGGCAAAAACTCTAGACCTGTACAGAGAAATAGAGGAGTCTTCTATTATAATTGGGACTTCAACAGCCCTCTATCAGAAATGGACAGATCAAACAGGCAGAAAGTCAATAAAGACATAGTTAATTCAATAGTACCACTGATCAAACTGGATATAATTGACATCTATAGACTACTTCATTAAATGACACATTATTATTCTCATGCTCACAGGGGACATTCACCAAGATAGACCACATTCTGGGTCATAAAACAAACCTTAACAAATTTTGAAGAATAGAAATCACACAATGTATGCTCTCAGACCACAATGGAATTTAACTAGAAATCAACAACAGAAAGATAGCTGGAAAATCCCCAAACACTTATAAACAGCACATTTCTAAGTAACACATGGGCCAAGAAGAAATCTCAAGAGAAATTTAAAAGTATTTTGAACCAAATAAAAATGAAACATTAAAATTTGTGGGATGCAGTAAAAGCAGTCTTTATAGAGTGAAATCTGTAGCATTGAATGAATACAGTAGAAAAGAAGAAATAAAATCAATCATATAAATTTGCTTCTTAGGATAATAAGAAAAGAACAAATTAAATCGAAGGTAAGGAGAATGACAAAAATAAGATCAGCAATCAATGAAACTGATAATAGGACTTCAATAGAGAAAAATGAACAAAATCAAAAACTGGTTCTTTGAAAAGGTCAGTAAAATTAATAACTGTCTAGTCAGGTTAACTAAGAGAAAGACAGAAGACAGAAGTTACTAATATCAGAAATGAAATAGGGGCTATCACTACTGATGCCATGGACATTAGCAAGATAATAAAGGAATATTATTAACAACTCTATGCTGTGAATTTGATAAGCTAGATGAAATGGACTAATTACGGTGAAAGAATCTATTAAAACTCACACAAGGAGAAATGATCTGAATAGGCCTAAATCTATTAAAGGAATTGAATCAATAATTAACACCTTTCAAAAACGGAAAGTACCACTCCCAAATGGGTTCACAGGTAGATTCTACCAAAATTTAAGGAAGAAATTACACCAATACTTTAAAATCTCTTCCAGAAAACAGAAGCAGAGGGAGTACTTCCTAACTCATTCTGTAAAGCCAGTATTACCCTAATACCAAAACCAGACAAAGATATTATATGAAAGGAAAACCTGCAGATCAATATTTCTCATGAACATAGATGGAAAAATCCTGAAAAAAGCCTTATCAAACAAATACAACAATGTATATACCACAATAAGTAATTAGACACAACACTGAAAACACAAGGAATGAATTCAAAGTATTGATAAACTAGGCTTCATTAAAATTAAAATCTACTCTGCAAAAGGCACTGTTAAGAGAATGAAAAGACAAGACACAGACTGGAAGGAAGTATTTTCAAAACACATATCTGATGAAGAATGGGTACCCAAATTTATAAATAACTTTAAAAATTCTACAATAGTAAAACAAAAAACCCAATTAAGAAATGAGCATAGGTCTGAACAGAAACATCTCCAAAGAAGATATAGAGATAGCAGATAAGCATAAAGGAAGATGCTCAATATTATATGACTTTAGGGAACTGCAAAGTAAACCAACAGTGAGATACTACTACACACTTCTTAGAATAGTCAAAATCAAAAGTACTGACAATACCAAATGCTGACAAGGACATGAAACAATAGAACATGGAAGTCTTACTCACTGCTGGTGGGAATGTAAAATAGTACAGTCACTTTGGAAGACAATTTAGCAGTTTCTTATAAAACTAAACATAATTTTACCATATGATCCAGCAATTACACTCCTTGGTATTTACCCAAATGACTTGAAAACTTACATTGACACAAAAACCTGAACATAGAGTGTTTCTTTATAACAGCCTTATTTATTAATTGCCAAACCTTGAAAGCAAGCAAGACATTCTTCAATAGGTAAATAAACAAACTGTAGTACATCCAAATAATGGAATATTATTCAGCAAAAAAATAAAGGCTCTGAAGGCACAAAAATACATGGAGAAACCCTAAATGCATACAGTAAGTGAAAGAAGCCAACCTGAAAAGACTATCTCCTGAATGATTCAAACTACATGACATTCTGGAAAAGGCAAAATTATGGAGACAATTAAAAGTTCAGTGATTGCTCGGGATTTAGGGGTGAGAAGGGATGAACAGATATAGCACAGTGGATTTTTCAGGCAGTGAAACTCTTATTATTCTATACAATACTGTAATCATGGATACATGGCATTACACATTTGTTAAAACCCATGGAATGTACAACACAGAGTGAACTTAAACCAAGGGCTTTAGTTAATAATAATAATGTGTCAATATTGACCCATCAATTTGAACAATTGTACTTCAATAGGGCAAGATGTTAATAATAGGAGTAATTGAGGGTTGGGTGGGGCGATATTTGGGAACTCTGCACTTTTTTCTCTATTTTTTTCTGTAAACCTAAAATTGCTCAAAAATAACATATTAATTAAAATATATATAAAAAGATGAGGATGAAATGAAGACACTCTTAGATAAAACCTGAGGGCATCTGTTGCCTACAGACTGACTGTACAAGAAATATGGGAAGTTCTTCATGCTGAAACCAAGGGATACCAGACATAAGAGCTACACCTACATTGAAAAAGAAAAACTCCAGGAAGCCCAATTAATTTCAAGTACGATAAATTCAAAGAGATCCATACTGAGAGAAACTATAATCAATTTTTGAAAGCCAAAAACAAAGAGCAAAATCTTGAAAGCAGCAGGAAAGAAACAACCTGTTTTATACAAGGTATCCTCAATAAGATTTACTGTCAGTTTCACATGAGAACCATGAGGTCTAAAAGCAGTGGGATGATATATTTATAGTGGTCAAAGAAAAAAACTGCCACCCCAAATTTCTGTATCTCACAAAACTATCCTTCAATAAAAAGAGAAATTAAGACATTCTCAGATAACAAGCACTGGGGAGTTAATCACTATTAGAATTTCTTGTAAGAAATGCTAAAGAGAGTCCTTCAAGCTGAAATGGAAAAATACTAGACAGTAACTCAAGCTGTATGATGGAATAAAGAACACCAATAAAATAAACTGCATAAATAAAAAGCCAATGTTGCTGTGTTTTTGTCTTCCTATATGACTTAAAAATAAATGCATAAAATGATAATTACAAATCTATGTTAATGGACACACAACATATAATATGTAATTTGTGATAACATATATTGGGAATAACATGTATGGATATGTATAGGGGCAGAGTTTAAATACTCTTGAAGTTAAGGTGGTATTAATTCAAACTAATGTATTACAAGTTTAAGATGTTAATTATAAGCTCCAGGGTAACAACTAAGAAAATAACTAAAATATATACAAAAAAAAAAAAAAAAGGAAATGAGAGGGTATATGGTACACTACAGAAATCAAATATAAAATAAGGAACTAATACCTAAAAATTTTTTTAAAAGGGATATTAGGACACAGACATGTATAGAGAAACCAGGTGAAGACCCAAGCAGAAAATGACCATCTAGACAATGAGAAGCCTCAGAAAAAAAAATCAACTTTCCCAATACTTTGATCTCAGACTTATAGCCTCCAGAACTGTGAGAAAATAACTTTCTGTTCTCTAAGCCACCTGGTCTGTGGTAATTTATTAAGGTAGCCCTAGTAAACTGATACATTATAATTAATCATTTTAAATATAAATAGAGTAAACTTTCAATTAAAAGGCAGAGATTTGCAGACTGGGTTAGAAAACATGATCCATCTATATGCCATCTCCATGAGACTCAATTTAGATTTAAAGACACAAATAGGTTCAAAGTGAGAGGATGGAAAAAGATACCCCATGTACACAGCCACCCCCCAAAAAAGCTGGGGTGACTACAGTACCAGATAAAACAGATTTTAAGTAAAAAAAATATGTTACAAGAGAAAAAGATGGACATTGTATGTCTTAATATGCTCAGGCTGCCATAACAAAATGTGATAGACTAGGAACTTCAACAACAGACATCTATTTTCTTCCAGTTCTGGAGGATGAGAAGTCTTAGATTAGAGTTGTCAGTATAGCTGGTTGGGTTCTGGTGAGAACCCTCTTCCTGTCTTGCTGATAGTGGCCTTCTTGCAATATCTTCACATGGTGGAGAAAAGAAAGCTCTGTGGTCTTTTCTTATAAGGGCACTAATGTGGACTCCACCCACATGACTTTACCTAAACCTGCTTACCTCCCAAACGCCAAAATACCTTCCTCCTCTAAATACCATCATATTAGGGTTAGAGAAGTCTTTCTTCTCTAACATATGAATTTTGGTGGGGGGAGGTTACACAAACATTAAGTCCATAATAGTACATATTAATCAAAACATAATCCATCAAGAAGTGAGAATTATAAACATATACATAATTAACAACTATGTGAAGTTGTAAAATATATGAAGCAAAAACTGAAAAATGGAAGGAAGATAGTTTTACAATAATAGAGGCTTCAATACCCCCAGTTTCAACAGTGGGTTGAACAACGATGCAGAAGTCAATAAAGAAATATAGGACTTGAACAACACTATCAAGGAACTATACACACACACACACACACACACACACACACACACAGAACACTCCACCCCACAACAATATAATACATATCTTCTCAAGTGTACATTAAGATTCTCCAGGATGAGCCATATGTTACGTTATTAAACAAGCCTCAATAAATTTAAAAATATTAAAACCATACAAAGAATCTTCTCCAGTAACAACAAATGAAACTAGAATCATAAGAGAAGGAAAAAATCATCATATTCATGTTGCCAGACTGAGGATAGACGCCTCTGAACATCCCTCTCAATTTAGCAAGTGTTGAAGCAGAAAAAGGTAAAAGTTAAAAAAGTAATTTCAAATTTAAGGATAAGAGCTTGAGTAGGCTTGAAAATTGACTACAATGTTACAGTTGTTTCAGTGGTAAATATAAGAACGGGTAAATGAAAACTTCCATTTCGTGTACCACGCAGCCACAGACTCCTACATGAGCAGAGAGACTGGCAGGAGCTCAGGACAACCTCAACCTGTATTTCTTTTCTTTCACCTCATTTGCTAGAAAAAAAGTCCATTTTTAGAAGTGTACTAGCTAAAAAAAAAAGTTCATAAGGAAAACACAGAAGTTCTTTTCTTGGAAACATTTTACAGTCATTAGTTATCGAAAACTTGTAACATAAGGCAGAGTAATCATACCATCTCCATTTTATTTTGTAGATAAACATAGAAGTGACTTACATAAAGTGATATACCTCATTAGAGATGGTTAGAGCAGGATGGCAAACTATATAGCCCATAGGACAAATCTGGCCTGCTGCTTGTTTTTGAAAATAATATTTAATTGGAACATATAGCAATGCTCACTCATTTGCATATTGTTTTATGGCTGCTTTCACACTACAACAGCAGAGTTAAGTAGTTGCCGCAGAGAATCTGGCCCAAAAAGCCTAAAGTATTTGCTATCTGGCCCTTTAAGAAAAAGCTTGCCAATCCTTGCTAGAGAATCAAAACTCAGTGGGCTATTTATAATACCACTTATTCTAATGCTTCTTGTCTCAGGAATAGGAAATGTGACTGAAGGAACATGATGTAGTCAAGAAAATACAGTGTTTTAAGAGACAAAAATGAAAACAAAACAAAATTAAAGATTATTTTTCTGGTTGTGCCATTTACTGTGTGACACTGGGACAGTCACTTCACTTCTCTCTCTCTGTTTCTATACCTGTAAAATAAGAGATCTGGGCTATGTAGCAATGTTAATATCTCTCCAATCAAACTATTATAGTCTACACAACTCAGGTTACAAATTAAGAAGCAGTAGTGAAGGCATAAAAATTCTTAAATTGTGGTATTTTATTTTTTATTTTTCCAGGTGGACAAAAAAGCACTAAGGTGTTCTAAATCACAACCATTTTAAAAATAAGTAATATTATCCCAATTTTATACGTGAGGAAACTGAGGCTCCAGAAAGGACAGTGTCTTACAAAAGGTTACCCATGACAAAGAAAAATTCTGAAATGTCCTAAATTAAGTGACATAAGGGCCAGAGAATGATGGGGAGAGAACAAGAGAAGGTCATCAATCAATAGCTGCAAGCTGTAGCTAAGCTGAAATTTCACATTCCTAAATGAAGTAATTTCAACAATCTTCTAATAGGTCCCCAGAACCACCTCATCCCCCATGTGCATGACCAGTGTCTGACCGTCATCAACAACCAATCTACAAGCCTGCTCTATGGACTAACCACCTATCCCTAGACTTTCCCTGCTTCACATTAGCCTGCCTTCCTTATCTATAGCCAAAGTGAATTTAAAGTAGTTTTTTTTCCTGTCATTGATACTGTACTGCATATCTGAAAGTTGCTAAAAGAGTAAATCTTAAAAGTTCTCATCACAAGAAAAAAAATGTTTGATGATGGGTGTTAACTAAACTTATTGTGGTGATCATTTCACAGTATATACAAATATCAAATCATTATGTTGTACACCTGAAACTAAAATAAATGTGAGGGAAAATAACTTTTTCTTTGAGACCCCTCATAAATGTGCCTTGTTTCTTGAATCTGGTGGATAAGTTGTTTCTGTAACTAGTCTTGCTGCTGGTGAAGCAGAAACTTCCCATCCCAAGACTCAGTCCTCATTCTGGCTAGCATCTGTAAAGGTTCAATAAACCATTTTATTTCAGAAATCTCTTGGTCTCTAGAGTTTTGGATATATCATCAGGATATGCTTAATGTTTCATTGTCTAGTGTGTTACCAACACAGCATGTACAAAATCTAGCACCATGAATATAAAGTGTACAGAGCAAGGCAGATAATGTAAATGCTGGGTGGTTCTGTGGTGAACTAAAGACTGAACATCCTATTTAAAGGGAGCACCCACCACTCAGCTAGGGTCAACTGCTGAAATACAGGAATGTGGGTCCAATATTGCCAGATCTTTAGATTTTATAAGAGAGGCTGGTATCTCCAATTTTATTTTAAATATTTCAATTTTTAAATGCTGGCAATTGATTCAAATGTTTAAAAAACAGAGTGGGCTGGATTTGGCCCAAAGACAAAACTTTGCAAATCTGTACTAAATAAACTTTTTTAAATCGACAAATTAGTGACTTAAGAATGCAGACATTCCCCAACTGATGATGGCTTGACCTACGATTTTTCGACTTTACAATGCTGTGAAAGCAATATGCATTCAGCAGAAACTGTACTTTGAATTTTGAATTTTTATCTTTTCCCAAGGTAGAGATATGTAGGTACCATTTCTCTAGTGATGCTGGGCAGTGACAGTCAGCTCCCTGTTCACAAGGGTAAACAACTGATACAAACAACCATTCTGTTTTTCACTTTCAGTACAGTAGTCAGTAAATTACATGAGATATGCAATATTTCATTAAAAAATAGGTTTTATATTAGATGATTCTGCCCAACTGTAGGCTGCTGTAAGTGTTCTAAGCACATCTGAGGTAGGCTAAGCTAAGCTATGCTGTTCGGCAGGTTAGGTGTATTAAATGCATTTTTGACTTACGGTATCTTCAACATAAAACAGATTTATCTGGATGTAACCCATCGTAAGTTGAGAAAGACCTATACACTGATACCTCAACTTCTGTATAAATTCTTAATTAAGCAAAGTAATAGGGGCTAGGGAGAAATCTTAACATCAGCATTAATTTTCCATTGAATATTCTATCAGAAGTGCTCATAGTAAAATCACACGATTAAAAAAGTTGCTTCTATTTCAGGACCTGTGGTGAAGGTACTAATAAATAAGTAAACAGGACATCAGAAAAAATTATAGATCCTGGATAATATTAGAACCAGAAATCTGTTAAATAATTAAAATTGGCTATATTTGTAAATTGGAAAATCCAAATTATAGTTAATTTACATTGGCTTTAAAAATAATGGAGATGGATAGGAGTTACTGATTTGTAACTTTTAAAAGATATTACAATTAAGGAAGAAATTTATGTTGTCAATTTAAGTTATAAAAAGCCATATGAGAATACTGTACATGCTTTGACAAACAATAAACTAAGTTCTAAATAAAGTAAAGCTCTGACCTACTGGTAGTTACCAAAGGAATCAATAAAATGTTTAACTTTTCCACTCAAAAAGCCATAGGAGTGGCAAAATTTTATTATTTGTTTTTTTGAAGTAGACATAAAGGAGGGCAGGAGGAAAATGGAGAGGAATATAAATGAGTATTTCTTGGGAATATTTTTGGCCTTCACAGAACTATTAATTATACCTCTACAATGTGCTGTGATTTTGAATACAGTTCAGTAGACTAATTATTATGTAAAAGTTTAAATGAAATCATCAGTGTGGCACAGGGAAAAGAACTTTAGGTAAAATGAAATAACTTTCCTCACTGGCTTCAATTCAAAAGTTTGAAGATATCTTCCCACTGAAGGGAAAAAAAATTCCAAAGGCTAAAATAAAATTTTAAAGAAGATGAGATTAGGATAGTCTTAAATCCATGACTTAACTCATGTTAGAAAGTTTCAATGTGTTCAAAACTAAACAGGATTTCCCTCCCAACTTTGCATGGTACTCTCACTTCTGCCTTTCTTCAGGTGAGAAGAAACTGTCCCATCTACATTATAGTTTGAAAATACTTTCAATCACAGCTTCAGGTTTGAAAAAGAGTAAGTAGCCCCGTTACATTTATATTTACTTAAGTACTCCATTACATTGCACATATTTAAAATGATGGGGACCCCTATTAAGTGCTAAAATGTTGATAAAAGCTGGACAAAAGACTTAACCTCTTTGTCCCCGAGTTTCTTTTTATCTAGAATGATAGCATTGTTATGAGAATTAAATAAATAATGCAAAGTACTTGGTACACAGCAAGTGTTCGATAAATCTTAACTATTATTATGCAATAAAATGGTTACTCACTCTTTTGTTGAGACAAATAACAGGCCACAGGCTGCAACCTAGTGTGCAACAGCAGCAGAGACAACCACACAGCAGCCATTTCACATTGACTGGGAGAGCCTTTTTCAAACATGCATTCACACGGCCAATGCTGGTCTTAAATTCTTCCGGGGCCACCTACAACAAAGGCATAGTCTTTAACAATTTGTGGGAAGCTTTCCATTATTTATTGCTCAAACAAAAGAAAATGTTTGTGTTATTATAAATACTTCAAATAATTACATGTCTAAATATACTTCCTCCCTATATCACACACACACACACCACACACACACATACACACTCTTGGGTGATACTAGAAAGCAAAAGGATATAATTTCATGTTTACAGAATTTATTATGTTTAAAAACAATCTTCTGAAATTACCAATAATAAAATGGGTGGTAAAGGACAGCCGTCAAGCAGTATTCCTACCAAATATTCTCACTATTAAGATAATATTATTTATGGTCTCCAGTTTAACTAAAAGTTGGCTAAGACTAGAATCATCATCTAACAGTAAAAACCTAATACCTCAGGAAATGGAATTCAAATTAGACCTTGGAAATCTTCCCGGATTACTTTAAAAAAGGCAACTCTCAAACCTTTTCTCCCTGTCAAATTTGCAATATAGCAAAATCTTAACACTTGCTACTGTTTGTAGGGAAAAGCTACACTAACAAAAGACAGTGAGGAGAAATTACTCAAAAAATGGTCTTAATATTCATCAAAAAATGGACTCATAACTGCTGTAAATTTTGAAAGTTGAAAGTCCTTAAGTATACAAATTTAATATTTTTAATTACTACCTCCATTCCTGGAAGTGGCTGCTTGTGCCTCTCTGTAAACAATGACAAAAGTCAGTTCAAAGGCAAGAGCATGACAGGCATAATTAAATTTATACTGAAAATTCTCCTTGAAGGTTATACAATTCAAAGGTATACGAAAAAATAGTTTACTTTCAGTGAAATCACATTTCTGGATCACAAAAATTATTCCCTTTCATTTATAAAGCTGTCAGAGTGTAAAATCTATGGGAAAAAATTTTAGTGTCGGTCATGCAAAAATTACGAAATTGTTAGGAATAATAAGCTGCTGTAAAATAAAAGCCCTGTTAGCATATTTGGTATAAAAAATATGGAGCTTTACAACTCTTCCAAATAAAAATTGTACCAGATGAATCAATTTATTACATTTTTGTTTTTTAGTAGACACACCTTCAACACTACAAAACACTATTAGCAGACGTTAGACACATGATCACAGAATTCAGCACCGTCAGGACTAAAACATTAAGTAATTATATTAGCTTTATTAGAATTGTTCATGGCACCTAGTAAGGTTAATTGCATAGCCCATAAATTTGTCTTTCTCATATGTTAGAGAAAAACAGTTGTGAAACTGGAGGGCTCTAAACAGTACTCAACATGGTAAAAGTAAACTAATTTCATTCTCCATCTAAATAAAATCAGTCAATGATTGCTGTGGGCAATATGACCTAAAAACAATCACTGAGTAAAAAGTATTCCAATTGAATTACTATATTTGTGGGGTAAATATGAAAATAACCTCAGAGAACCATGCCCTATAACTGAAAACAGAAAACGTTAACAGGCTAATAACCACAGTTCAAAATAAATCAAGATTTGGATTCTAGTTATTTTAGTATTTAGTATTTTAATAATAACTGAAAAATCCTAGGCGAATTCATGTAATTTTCCTTCCTAGGCGAATTCATGTAATTTTCCTGAGTTTCAGTTTCCCATCTATAAAATGAGGATAACCTTTGTGTTATTATACCTCACAGGTAATGGAAATTATGCTTTAGAAAGAACCTCCTGACTGGAATGCCTTGAAAAAGTCAGTCAGTGAATCATCTCTCCGACTAGATTTGGAGAGAAGATAAAGCTCTCTTTTGCAAGGCGTCTCACCCGAAGGCAAGAGGTTTAATCAGGTAACAATAAGCCACAACTTCGCTACACATTGTATTATGAACAAAAGGACAATCTGTTACATTTTGAATGCAAATTCAAAATGCTCCTCAGTTCTTTAATTCTTCTGAGACAAAAAGATGTTCTTTTAAAAAACAAAGTACCAAGCTGCTATCTTAAGATTTACCTCCCATTATTCAACTTTTTTCCTAGTGAATCACTGAACAAACAAGTCAAAATAAGGAAAACAGATATTTAGCTTTACGTTACTATCAAGTTTCTTTAAATTGTGTATCCAGACAATAACATTTTAAAAATATGGAAAATTTTGAAATAAACTCCTGTAAATCATAAAATTACTAAATCTGTTCATTTACAAGTTTAAGTGCTTGTAATTAGAATTTAAATTTTTATTTAGGAAGTATATAGTTTTTAAAATTTGTATTTAAATGACTTAAAAAGATAGAAGAGTGAAGCTAAAGCCAGAAACCAATCAGTCCAAAAAGCAGAACATATAACTTTTGTTTAAAACACCGTGAATGAAGTAAATTATATGCCAAGGAATAGAAAATTTGTTATAGAATTTGTCTTTCATTACATGCTTTTGGAAATGAATTAACAAAAACATTTCTAAAATGTGGCAATTCTCCTTCCTTACCAATAGTCTCCACTTTTAAACAGTAGTCTGAATCTGTACTCTCCTACCATGAGCAAAAAATATTCAAGTTACTAAAAATGAGAATTCAGATTTCTGAAGTCATAATAAATACATCAAAAAGAAACCTTTTACTAGAGTTTCCAACAATAAAGTAAAATCTGCATTTTGACTTCTAAAAGGAGGCCAAGATTGTCTTTGAAAAAAATCTGTATTTGAATAACAGTAAAGCCATAAAACAGAAATAAAGACATAGGAAATGAGAATTGGTTAACTCCCGATTTTAAACAATGTGAAAGAAACATTTAGTTAACTGTGTGGAATCAGAGTTAATAACATTTTACTCATTTACTTCCATATAATTGAGTATCTCTAGTAATGAAGGTTAGATGGAAGCCCTTTACTTTCTAGCCGAACAGTTAGAAAGGCTTTCTAGCTGGCAGGTTGTAAAGAAACAGTCAATTCCTTTTGACTTTCTTGGAAAGAAAAAAGAAAACCACATCATAGAGGTGGGGTAATAGGTCATAATATTTTATAACAGGATGCAAGAGACTCTGAAAACTGAAGAAAATCTAAGCAAAACTCAGCAGGATTGATTGGCCTCCTGCAATCACGGGGAACACAACCCTATTAATCATTTGTCATATTGGATCACAGTAGTAAAGGTCGATTTTATGGCTTACGGTTCCTAACACTGAACACTCATCTCCCCATAACAACATTTAATTGTTTCAAGCTGAATGCTAGAAGCTTTTATTTCTTTACTAAAGTTCTGTGGTTCTTTTCATTTTCTGGTCACCAGAATCTGTGTGTGTACACTTGCTTGCTATGTCCTATCATGACAGGAGGAGTTACCTTTAGTGAAATAGGGGAAAGAACATTTTCTGTACTTTATAAAATTATCTTTTTGTTTTCAAAGCATTAACACGTAATACGTACAAAATTATTATTGAGCCACAGAACTTGTCAAAATGGATTTTTCGGTTTTCAGAATTCACTCTGTGCAATTTTAGGCATAAAAGCTATTCAGAATACCATTAATGCAGGAAGACTAATTTTATAAAAGGTAGATTTATTTTTCCATTTTAGCTACTGCATTTATTCATTTTTAAATATTTTTACACAAAGGTTGGAATTTGGACCGTTTTTCCTTTTATTTCTTTTTTTCTGGCATGTAAATTCTTTTTGCTTCTTCCTGCAGTTATCAGAGAAGCATTTTGATAATCCAAAGTAACCTATACAAATGAAAAAGTGCCTACTGCAGAAAAATTATCTCACTAAAGAGAAAATAAATGAGGGTAATGTTACCACCATGTGCCTTAAAAACCAGACTTCCAGAATTCCTTTAAGTATTTTTTCATCACCAAACACTAAGCTAAGAAACATCACAGTATCACTTATGCCTTATCTAACTAATATATGAGAAATTTTGTTCTCTTTAAATAATGCACACTAGAATAAATATCCAGCCATTATATGTGTTACAAAACAAAGGATCACTGGAAAAGAATGGATGTCTTTAAGAACAGCTCATATCCTGATCATTTAGGTTGTGTGAATACATACCGAAAGTAACTTAACATTCGCACTCATCTAGTTTAAAAAACTGTACTATCTTTCGGGCAGAATTTTTAATTTCAGAAGGGTTGGAAAGAAATAAAGAGGTGTGAAGAAGTATTCTGAAGGTTCCTTGGGCACATAAAATTGACATTTTTCAGAGACAGGTAATTCTTGTGCCTGGGGACTCTATTCTCTGACATAGTTTTTGTCAATTTATTTTCTAGAATTTCTTGAACTTGTAATTCAAATTTTTTAAAAAACTAAACCAGTAATAAAGCTGGATGTAACTGTCCAGACAATACATGCCGCAGCATCAAGGGAAACATGAATAAATTTTCCACTGTATAGATGTTTTAACTCACATTCTTTTCAATTTTAATATTGAATTTGCTATCTTTCCACAAACAGATTATTATTCAAGAGACTTTTCCACAGCTTTTTTTTTTCATTTGGAGAAAACATTTATGATTAATTCATATAAAACAAATCTACCTCTGAACTGCTGCTTCAATTGGTGAATTATTCTCAATGATCAGGATAAGAAGGTAGAACATACTAGACAGTGAGGCCAGAATCTCACTTCAAAGAGATCTTTGTATCCTAGGAAGTTAAATAGTCACTTATTTTCTAATGTTAACTTAGCCAGAGACTATCTCCACTTGCTTATTATTACCTCAGGACAGACAGAAAAGATCAGTAACCAAGAGCACAAATTATTGTTGGGAACACAGAATATACCATTATTCAGATGAAGAATGTAAAAGTAGCAAAAGCAATTAAAAATTGAAAGCTGTTGAGTACAGAAAATTGAAAAAACAATCAAGGTGAAACTGGATACACTGATGAAGAATGGTCAACAGCAACCACAAACTTACACTGGAAAGCTATTAAGAACCTGACAATATACTAGGAGTTTTATTTATGCTCTCATTTTAATCCTTACAACAAGAAATGAGGTACAATCATTATCATCATCTCTATTTTTCACGTAAGAACTGAGGCTCACAGAACTGGCTTGCCCAAGGTCACAAGGCCAGTAAGTGACTTATCTTGTATTCCAACACAGATCTGACTTCAAAGCTTGACTACTCTATATACCATCTCCAGCTAGCTCCCATTCTTCAGGGGGAAAATAAAGCAAATAAAGCATAAAATACCTTTCAGGGTTAAACTGTTTAGGATTTCTTATGCTCTCACAGATAACCCTAGAAGAAAGAAATAGGTCTGCTGTCTTTTT
The DNA here is from genome assembly GCA_032199065.1 of Smutsia gigantea. NCBI lineage: Eukaryota > Metazoa > Chordata > Mammalia > Pholidota > Manidae > Smutsia > Smutsia gigantea. The sequence continues at coordinate 8,450 of JAVSCE010011726.1, read as the reverse complement.
TCTTTCCCCTGTCAGCTAATGAGGGGGGGAAAAGATTGGGATTAGGTCAAAAGTGAAGAGAGTAGGCAGCTAGAAAATGTATCATGACAAAAAATTTTGGAGCCAATATTAGTACAAGTATTTTATCCATTCTCAAGTTTAAAAAGAAAGGACAAATTAAAAGTAAATTAAAGCTTGAATAGGTAATATAGTCACATGGTTCAAAAATCAAAACAACACTAAAAGATATTCAGAAAATGCTCTCATCCTTACACCCTGGCCTCCATCCATCCCATTCCCCTTATCCCATCAAGGTAATCACTTCTATTAGTTTCATATATATCCTTCTAGAATTTTTTATACAATTATTAATGTGCTGATTTCTCCCCTTTATTACACATACACACTGATTTGCACCTTGCTTTTTCACTAAATGAGAGAAATTAATACTAAAATAGCATCAAAGTCCTTTAAAGAATGGAATGATTTTAAAATATGACCAAATTCTATACTGACAAATAGCCTTATTCTAGTACTAAAATTAAACATAATTATATTAAACTATAGGCTTGAAAGTATAAAAACTTAACTTCTTTTAACCCCAAATCGTCATTTCAGCTACTGACCATTTGGAAACTTCTGAGTATTTTGTACTATAATGGCTTTTCTCTTTCTTCTTCTATATTTCCTCAAGTAACAAACATGTGTAAATGACTTTGTGACTTAGAGCCTTTTCCTTTGGGCCTAGAAGTTAACATTACTGTTGTTAAGAGGATTTTCCAATAGTTTCAAATTCTAGGAAGTCTTTGAATGTTGAGCCTCAATGCTAGAAGATACTAATGAATAGAATAACCAGAGAACAAGAGGTAGTAATAATTTATTCCAATTTTAGAAACTCAAACGATCTAAAGGGCAGAAAATGTCTAACCCAAAATTTGATTCTTTTGATGTACAAATCATACCACCAGGACACTTTAAAAATAATTGACACAAAGATACAATGATAACTTTGTTAACTCTAAACACTGCAATTACTGAACTAAATGAAAACAATTATAGATACCAGTGCTGAGAAAAAAGACAAAACTGGAAAAACTGAACAGGTAAGTAAATAGAGCCTGGCGTTAACGGACAGAGAATGAACAAAATAACTGTTTACAGGCTAGTCATGGAGATAGCTTTCAGTCACTTAACTTTCAGTAAAGCCTTCAAGTACCCCGGCCTCTTGTTATTAGACTTCACTACCAGTGAGTCAGAACACTTGTTATAAATAAACCATAGAACAATGCTTTTAAAACTGCAAAGTTCAAAGCAAAATTCTCACTTACCTTCCCTGTTAGAACTGAGGGAAATTCAGTATCAAACTTGTTGCTCAAGCCAAACCTTAAAAACAAAAACAGGACAAAATATATTCTACCCAGAATATTTAACTCTTCCCCTTTTAAAAAATTACAAACCCATTCATTTTTCTTTTGACACATGGTTTAAAAATTTATCCTAAGAATAATTTTATGGTATTTATAGAAAATAAATATTTGACTATTAACCCAAATTATTAGTAAAAGAAATTTGAGAGAACATTAAACTAGGATTCTAACTAGATCCACAACATGGGATTTTAAAATAAAAAATTACAGCAACACTGATACAGAGCTGGAAATATTACAATCTTTGACTGAAATGTTTCTTTTAAAAACTATTTGGTAACTTGGAACTGCTTGATGGGTAGTAAGTATGTAGGAGTATATATAATACTTTTCTTTCTACTTTTTTGTGTATGTGAAAAGTTTTTTTTGTTATTCAAGTACTGTTGATATATAATCTTATATTGGTTTCAAATGTACAACACAGTGGTTCAACAGTTATCCATATTACTAAATCCTCACACCCTGTAGTGCAGTTACTATCTGTCAACATAGGAAGATGTTACAGAATCACTGACTCTATTCTCCATGCTGCACTTCCATCCCCATGACCAACTTACGATTGCGAATTATTGTGCCCTTTTATGCCCTAACCCTCCCCACCCACTCATACCAACCCTTCCCCCATGGAAACCACTAGTCACTTCTCAGTGTCTAAGAGTCTACTGCTGTTTTGTTCCTTCTGTTTTGCTTTGTTTTCATATTCCACAGTGAAATCATATGGTACTTGTCTTTCTCCACCTGGTTTATTTCAGTGAGCATGACATCCTCCAGATCCATCCATGTTACTGCAAATGGCAGGATTTGTTCTTTTTAATGACTGAATAATAGTCCATTGGGTCTATGTGCCCCTTCTTTATCCATTCATTTATTGATAAACACATAGGTTGCTTCCCTATCTCGGCTATTGCAAATAATGCAGCAATAAACATAGGAATGCATAGATCTTTTTGAATCTCGGGTTTTGTTTTCTTCAGGCAAATTCCTAGAAGCGAAATTACTGGGTTGAATGGTCTTTCTATTTTTAGCTTTTTGAGGAACATCCATACTGCTTTCCACATTGGTTGTACCAATTTACATTCCCACCGACAGTGTAAGGAGGGTTTCCCATCTCTCCACATCCTTGCCAACACTTGTTATTTCTGGTCTTTTGGATAGTGGCCATTCTGATTGGTGTGAGGTGGTATCTCATTGTGCTTTTGATTTGCATTTCCTTGATGATTAGCAATGTGGAGCATCTTTTCATGTACCTATTGGCCATCTGTATTTCTTTTCTGGAGAAATGTCTGCTCAGGTCGTCTGCCCATTTTTTAATTGGGTTGTTTTTTCTGGTGTTGAGGTATATGAGTTCTTTATATATTTTGGATGTTAAACCCTCATCAGATGAGTCACTTACAAATATATTCTCCCATATTGTAGGATGCCTTTTTCTTCTGCTGATGGTGTCGTTTGCTGTACAGAAGCTTTTTAGTTTGATGTAGTCCCACCTGTTCATTTTTTATATTGTTTCCCTTGCTTGAGGAGATATGTCCAGGAAAAAATTGCTCATATTTATGTTCAAGAGATTTTTGCTTATATTTTCTTCTAAGAGTGAAAAATCTCCCTAATAAAAACTAATACAATGTTTTGAACTATAGAATTTTACAACTTATGATCAGTTACTATCAGAGATTTAAAGGTGGTCCTTATGAATGGTTTTTATGTATGTGCCCAAACAACTTTGAGAAAACAGATCCCAGCCTTGAAAGCTCTAACTCTCTTCAAGTATGCTTACTGAAATCTGTAGTAAGAAGTCAAGGTGAATTTTGTAAGTCTTCATTCCCCTACTTGTTAATTTCAGGAGGGATAACAATGATCACTTCCTGCATATTAGATGATACAGTGACTACAATTTTATGTTAGTAGATGGTGGGTTCCAAGCAAAAGGGAAAAGGCACTTTTATTAAGCACTCCTTGTGAGGTAGGAAATAACAGTGAGATACCAGTAAGTACTTACCATGGGCTAGAGGCTAGATGCTGTGCTAGATAAATACATTATTTGTAAACTTTGAATGCTGCAAGAGTAGTACTGTAATCCCCGTTTTACAGACAAGGAAGCTGACACTCAGAAAATCATTTTTTCCAAAAAGTAATTAAATAAGTGACTTGCCCAAAGAAATATATCTAGTAAGGGGAGCAAGGGGACCAAAATTCAAATGCTGATCCTGAAGTTCTTTCTATCTTATATCAAGTTCCTCAAGAACAGAAACTATGGCTTATTCATTTTGCTATCTTCCATTATGCTTATTTAGTAGATGTTTAATAAAAGTTTGTTCAATAATAAGCTATCGTACTGTGTGATTCAACTGATCCTGGCATTTTAGACTTAGGTAACTTTAAAGACATGTTGAGAATCCAATGTCCTATTAAAACCTTAGGTGGGAATATCATATATTTTCCTTGTATATCATTTATGCTAATAGCTCCTCTGGGACACAAGCCAGTCTTAAACACAAAGATCTCTATACTTAGCATCTAGCAGCACAGTACGTATGTGTGCATACATATACTATGCTTTGTATGTTTAATATGTATTTTAAAACAATAAATTATATATTCTAAAATAGTTGATAAATCAGCAATTGTAAAAAGACCTTAACTTCATTTAAAAAATACTTTACTACTTTTCCAAGTGTCAGTACCACATGTAATGAGAACCTAATATATTCTCATAATAACACAGCCTTTAAATCTATACATTGACACAGGAGTATAGCTAAACTTAAAAACAAGATGGCATACCCAGTACACGAATTTTTATGGCAACTTTCATTGTACTGTTTGAGAAAGTGACACTTTATTATTAAAATTATTTGTAATTGTGTACTAACTCAGCAATGAATAACATGACAAATATTTAATAGAGCAAGAAACATTTCATTTAAATCATATTTAGCTAAATAGCGACTATCACTAGTCAAAAAAGATATAATTTAATTCATTATTCCACAAAGAGTCAGTTCTTATCGTGTAACACAGAAAAGAGATACAGGTTTTATTTTTAGGAAACAGACTTGATACATTTTAAAGTAGAGCTCTATTTCCTTATCTTGTCTACAATGTCTTTATATAAAATGTTAATAACATGCTCCTACCTCCATAGAAATTGCTGCCATTACAGCTTTTCCTAGCTGCTACTCTTACTAGATAGAAAATATGTAGAAAACATAGATAGAGCTATTCCTCAAAATGTGTGGAATACTTCCATTATTTAAAAAACCCTTAGCTTTGATATTCTTTATGAATCTATCACCAAATGAACTTTCCTTTCTACTGCTTCTGTGTCCTTAATATCCCCTCCTTTATTAACCTTTTGAAACTTGACTTTAGATATTGTTACTTTACTGAAAATAATCTTATTCAGTAAATTTATTCAGAAAGACAAGTTCATCTTATCTTATTGCCAAATTCAGTGTTCTCTTCTCAGAACTTTTCCCCTTGAATTCACATGTGATGCTGATCACTTTGTTCCTAACAATCTCCCATTCTTTCACTCTCCCTTAAATCCTCCCCTAAAAATCTTTCCCAAAATTTAGCTTTAGTCATTTGCTTCTCTAAGAGAACTTTAACACTGCATCTATATTTAACAGCTTTGACAATCACTTCTATGCTGATGACCATTAAATCTATATTTCTAGCTCTATATTTTCCAACATGCTCTAGACTCTCATCCCTACTTGCATACTGAAAACTTCCACTTGGACATCTTGCTACAAAATAGTAACACCTCAAGTGAAACATGTCTAAAATTAAATGTTATCTTTTTATTGGAAATTGGCTCTCCATTTCAAATTCCTTTTCTCTATCAATGGAACACTAACTCTCTTTAACCTAGGCCTTAGTATTGTTTTTGCACCTTCCCTCTCCTATTTTTTGCAACTTGGTCCAAACTCCTGTCGCCTGTTCCTTTGAAATCATTCTCATAATGATTCCTTCCTTTCCATTCCTACTGCCACATTGGCTCTTGTCTTTGAGTGGTTCCTCTTGCTTCCTCTCTTTAGTTTAAATCCTATGCAAGCTCCAGTTAAGTTCCAATCCCTGTTTGTAATGCCTCCAATGCTCAAACCTTCACAGATTCTCCCTTTCTCTGAACACTCCTGGCTACTTCTAATTTGTACTATACAATTCAAGAGTTGATAAAATATTTTCTTTTATTCTTTGCTGCTCCATGTCAACGATTTAAAGGCAACTTTCCTGTTAGTTTTGTAAAGCAAAGTCTGTACTTTTTTCTGTATTCTTACAGCACATAGCCTAGTGCTCAAGTTCTCAAGAACTACTTGCTGTATTCACATTACTAATTTTCTTCTGTAATATAAAAAGAGATTATCTCTTCTTAAATATAAAACATATATTAGAAATGGTAAGGAAAGTGTTATTTTACTTCTTAAAATGCTCCTTTTGGGCCTATATATATCTACGTAAAGATAGCAAATTAATAAAGATAAACAAATTAGGCCTATTATGCACTCATAATTTTGGCTAAAAGGCAGTGGCAATTGTATTTGATTTTTCAAATGTCTTCAAAGCCCCAAATTTTAATTTCTTGGACAATTTTTTGGAGTAAAGTAAATTGAGGCAAAGAAGGGGGTGGGTCCTCATAGTTGCCCTCACCTCTTCTCTCCCTCCCTACACTCCTCACTGTTTTTAATCCTTTTGAAATGGTTATACATCAGTCTTTGAAAACCTTGAACAAATTAATGCTCATGTGTTCAGGCTGTTTAAGAAAACAGATCAAGAGTGTAGTAAAATTCTGCCAACAAGGAATGTGATTTCACTAGAAAATCATGCACTTATAGCAACGCCAATTCTGAAGCATGTGCACTGAACTTTACTTAACACCAAGGAAAGGAATATCTATACCACAGAATTCAGAGACTTTCAAAAAAAATTATATAAACCTTTCATCTTTCATATGGAATAATCATGTCTTGCTATACAGTAAAATGGCAAGTTACCAAAGCTTCATTATTCTCAAAACCTAAAATCTTATATTTACCTCATACAAACACAAATTTAACAATACATCACTGTAATTCCTCAAAGACAGTTATTTACAGAAAAGGAATTCCATTCACTGAGTTGAGAAGTATCAATATTTGTAGTGCTAAGTTTTTTTTAGAAATGCACTATTTGGCAAAACTGACCACCTTTTTCAATTCTATATGTAATAACTTCAACTCTTTTAATTTTAATGAGGTAATTTTATAATCCCTGAGAATTGTAATCTCTCATCTCTACTAACTACAGGTGTACTATCAAGGGTAAATATCTACACATTTTAAGTAATACAGAGAGTGTGGTAATGCCTATAAATATGAAAAAAATCTCATGAGATATAATTTTCCTTGTATTTCAATATACTGGATCCAAATATTTATCCTAAAAATATCAAGAAGAAATGTGATAGATACTAAGTTATATCACTCAGATGTATAGTATTTCTGAAACACTTAATACTTCCAAGAGACATTTCATTATTTCTGTTTCTATAACCTTAAATATGTGGGAGTTAATTTAGCCACTTTTTAAAATCAAATTTGGAACAAGAGCCCCAAATATCCACTTATGATCATCATCTTAGAATTGGAATTACAATTAGTGTGGTTAGGTCATTCTGCTTCATGAGAAATTATAACTAATTTTATGTTAAAATATTAATATCTTGTTAAAATAACTAGAAGCCAACATGCTAAGACAATACAAGTAGACAGGGATATTCTGATACATACAGGCTTGCTAAACAAGCTTTCAGGGGTAAGGCCATGCCATTCCCCCAATACTGGGTGGGACTGGTGGTATTACTCTATCCATATATACCCATGGTCAGAAACACAAGTACGCTCCACAGCATGATTCAACTAACTAGTATTTGTTGAGGGCCTATAATAGAGCATGCACTACAGCAGGCATACTGAGTGTTACTGAAGTGAACCAATATTCACTCAACTCACCTTCAGTGACTGGCTACATTAGGGCAGGTACTGTGCTGGGCACTGAGGATTCAGAGGGAACCAGAAATTATTCCTGCCACTGCAGCTTACTATTTAGTGGGGACAGAGAAGACTTGCAAAAGGTGGTGACACATGAAGAGCTGAGCTGAGGGTGGTGGGTAACGGAATTATAGATGTAGGCCCCAATTTGAGTAGAGTCAAACAGATGAGAAACAACATGCTATGAACAGGAAAATACAAGAAGTGCGGAGAAATGTCAAGAGATTAGGCTGAGCCATGAGAGTCAAGATGAAACCACCTAGGGAGAGTAGAGGATGAGAAAAGCAGTCTGAGAACAAAAACCCTGGAGATCACTGGTATTCAAGGGGCAAAAGAGGAAGAGAAGCCCATGAATGAGACAGTTAAGGAAAATATAAGGAGAACCAGGAGAGTGAGGTGGCCAAGGAATTCCTAGGTTTACTTGGCTGGCAAAACTTTTTTTATAATCAGAATTTGAATACTTTTAGGCAAACCATATACCACCTTCCACTTTAACTAAGGCCCCACCCTGATGCACCATTTTCTGTGACCTGTCTTGCCTCTGAATTCAGCCTGGTATGTTTGTGACCCCTGGAGTAGAAGCCTCCAACTGGGAGTCAAGCTAAGTGTCATGCGGCAGAGAGGACCAGAAAGATAGGGAATGAAACTTCCCCACTAACTTAGCAACAAGAGGGTCATGGTGATCTTAATAGGGCCAGTTCATCTATGGTCACAGTAGCAGAATCAAGATTATAAAGGGGTGAAGAAAAAAAAGAAATGGTGAATATAGGTACTCTTAAGAAATGTGGACAGGGAAAGAAGACAGACTAGACAGTAACTAAAGTGGAACACAGGTCTAGGAAGGTTTTGTTTTCCTTTTAAAGAATTAAGAGTATCTCTGACTATATTTACAGGCTGAGCCACTACAGAGGCAGAGAGAGGCAATATCAGAGACAGGAACTGCCCAAAGGAGAAGGTTGGAAGAAAAGGGTATGGAAGGCACAAAACGAGGGGTGAGCTCTGGACAAGTGGAGGGACT
>JAVSCE010011725.1:0-135228 GCA_032199065.1 Smutsia gigantea | reverse complement strand
TGTGCAGAGCATTCCTTTCCGTCCCTTTTCCCTCACCCCTCCAGGCCCACCTTTGAGTCGGAACAACTCTACCCTTTGTAGAGTGGCCCCTCTCTTGTGTGACTTTAAGTCTGAGCAATACAGAATGAGTCTGTATTTAGACACATGAGGGAACATCGTCCTTCCTTTCTTATCCCATCCAGACTGTGGATCTCCAGAGGAGTGGTTAGGGGAGGCGAGTCCATTCTCTAGGGAACCTTCGCGCTGTCAAGACTAAGGGACCTGCTAATGGCATCTAGTGGCTAAGGGCCAGGGCTGCTGCTGAGCCCACCCATGCACAGGACAGCCCCCACACATCAGTGGTACCTGGAGCAGGGACCCCTGCTCCAGATGTCCCCTGACTCCCTCCCTTGGGACCCAACGCTTTACAGGGGTGGCTGCCCTGTGGCATTGCCCGAGGGGCCGTGGCCTCGGCTGGTCACTCTGAAGCCGTGTCCATTCAGCCCAGGATGTGAAAGGGCTGGTGACAAAGAAGAGCCAGAGGTTGACAGGCGAGCCTCTGCTGGAATGGGAGGACCCGGGGCACGGGTGGTGGTGGTGGGATGATTCAGTAGCCGGTGCACCCTGTCCAGCTTTGTCCGCGTCCCTATGTGTGGATCGGGTGGTTTCCTCAGGTACGGGGGGCCAGACGTGACTCATTTTTGAGTTTTTTCTTTCAAGGTGATTCAACTCTCCTGATGGCCAGTATCCCAGAGTATTAAAGCCTAAAGAAGCGTGAGACATTTTCTAACCCAACCATTTCATTTTCCAGGTGGAATACGGGCCCAGACAGGTGCCCACAAAGCCCCTGTGCCTCAGTTTCTTAAATTACAAATAATAGCATCTCCCTCTTGCCAGGCACCACCTGTGCCCCGGGCACTTTCACACACATCGTCTGCATGACTCACAACTGTGAAAGAAGAGCGGCACACACTCCCTCTGAAGGTGGGGGCTCTGAGGCTCTCAGACTCCAGGTGACTCACCTAAAGCCACCCAAGCCGGCAGGTGGCGGAGGAAGTCATCCCAGGCCTCTCTCACTCTGAACCAGACCAGGCTGCTGGCTTGCTCTCAAACTAGGCTGCCCATTAGAATCATCTGGAGCATTTGAAAAATGCTGATGGGTGGGCCACCCCCGCCCCGAACCCTACCCCAAAGAGATTCTGAGTTAATTGGTCTGGGACAAGTTCTGAGCACCGAAATTTTCCATCATTCCCCTGGGAAGCCCCGTTGCTGCAGAGCTAGGGAGGCCTCCTGAGCTCATCCCCTCTGACCACATTGCATAGACTTAGGTTCATGTCAAGGATGGAACATGAGGGCAGGAAAGGGTCTATTTCAAGAAATTCTGAGATCTTCGAATATCTTTTTATAACAAGCCAGTGTTTTGTGCGTCTAGAACCATTAGGATCAGCTTCTAATGAGGCTTCTTTTCATGTGAATATTGAGGCCCCCAAAGCTGGCCAGTCTGTGACCTGTATTTTCTGACTGCTCTTTCCTCCCATGTTTGGAGAGTTGCAATAACAGCTTAAAATGTGCCCATGGGCCACAGGGCAAAGGGTTAACCCAAACGTCCCAGATGTGTGGGTGACAGAAGGGAGCAGAACGTAAGAGTTCAAAGCACCCTACCTCCAGGGACATTGGCATTTTTAGCAGAAATTCTGGAAAATGGGAGGGCCTTCAGATAAACAACATGTAGAAAGAAGGCCACCTCCCCACATTCCAGGCTCTGAGAGGCGGGAGGGGATAATGGGGTGGGCCGGTGGGCTGGTGCTTCGGTTACCCTGCCCTCCCAACACCTTCGCTTTTCAAATCTATCTGTTCGTTCCTTTTTAAAAACAAGTCTCAAATCTGAGACAAAGGAACAAACATTACATAAAACCTTAAGCAGTGTATTCTTGGGAGTTGGATATGTCGTTTGCATGTCTGTCTTTTGGCGAGAACACCTTCGACCACCCAGAGCAGTGGGTGTGTACATCTCTATCCCTCCCATCAACCCACCAAGTGCATTCGGCCATTGGCATGTCGTAGACGAGGCCACTAGGATCCCAGAGGGGCTCGGCCAGTGCTGGCGGGTGGCAGGTGCCTGGCTTCTGACCTGGGTTCTTGCCTCTCACCACCTCAGCTGCTGCCTCTTTCCTGGGGCGTTTGTGTCTGAAAACAGGTGTGGGCTGCATCAACATATGCATTGTGATACCTGGAACCTGGTCCACACCTGACACTATATTTCTGCCCCCAGGAAGCTCTTCATCTGCCACGGCCCCTTTCTTTAGGCAGGAATCCCCCCCTGTCCCCTGAGCCGCACCACGCTCCCTACCCTGGGCTCAGCTCAGCTCAGCCACGGTTTGGCCTCCGCATTCCAGCTGTTCTTGAATTGCTCAGGTAGGTTATGTTTCTTTTACCTCAAAACTTCATAATTACTACATATCCCCAGATTAACACCTCTGGGCCAATATTATAATATTACTTTTCAGTGGGTTAAATGATGTTAATGTCTTTCTCTCCATTTTACTATATTTTATTTTGTTTTACATTTTGTTTTTATTTATTCATATTCTTCAAGATCTACTTTGACAGGAATGTTTACATAAAAAAGAATCAATCCATTCTGCAAGTGTTGACGTTGGTATTGGTGGTATACGGCAGGTGAGCTGTGTGAGTGTGGGTGTGTTTCCACCAACTGTACTGAAATGTGGTTCTAGAACCCCCAGCAGAAGCACATGGGAACCTGTTAGAAATGGAAATTGCAGAGCTGCACCGCAGACCTACGGAACAGGAAACTCTGGGGCAGGGCTCAGCAATCTACACGTTAAAAAGCCCCCTGGGCGATCCTCTTGTTTGGAAACCTTTGAGAACCACTCATCTTCAGCATAATTTAGCTTTTTATGATCTGCTTCTTAAGATAAAAACTTATGATCTGCTCAGAGATAGAAACATGTAAACAGCAATTGCCCTTGACACTGTTGCAGAGGGTCAGTGGACGTTTCCTGCCTTCAAATTTCTTTGTTCATTATTTAACTGATAAGGTATGCATGCATGTGCATACACGCGCTCACACATACTCATCCATCTCCCGAACCTCAGATTTTGAGAGGCCCCCCCTTGGCACCCTGTTCCTACTCCCGGGGATAATCAGTCACTGAGGAGAGCAGGTACGAGTCCGACTACTACAGTAAGGCCATGGTTTCAAAGAGAATGGCTGGAGAAAGCAGTGCTTAAGCCAAAAGAATGAAACTGCAATGGTGGAATATTAGTTCCTGGAAGAAGGGTTGGTGGTAATGCGGCCGTGATAGGAGTGGAGGTGGTAGTGGTGACGATGCTGGTGGGGGAGGTGCTCGTGGGGGTGATGACGGTGTTACTGATGGAGGTGGAGATGCTGGCAGAGAAAGTATTTTGCTGTTGGTATTGGTGGCATTGTGATAGTGGAGGTGATGCTGGTAATGGTGTTAGTGCTGGGGGTGACGGCGGTGCTGTCACTGGTGTGGGCGGGAGGGGCCGCAGCGCTGCTTCCATTCCAGCCCCTTAGATCGCCGCCTGTCTGTCCCACTCCTCACCCGGCAGGCCGCCCGCACGTGTCACGCTGTGTGCTGCGGTGCTGCTGTCCTCGGACCTGGGTGAGCATGTGTCTGGACGCTTTGGCCTCAGTGCTTCCAAAGTTTACAAAGCCCTTATAGCTTTTAAAATAAAAACAGGGGTTAAACCATTTGGATCCTCCAAATTAGAGGGAGTAAATGAACCACCCAGCTGTAGTTACAGGCAATTAATGTGGTTCTGGGAGGGCTTCTCTGCGAGATAATGGAAAAGCTGATTATAAAAGAGCCGGGAGTGACGGGGGAGGTCAGAGTGGTCCCTCAGCCCCGCAGGAGAAGCCAGGGCTCCGCTCCACCTCATGCTGGCGGCTGCAGGGCTCAAAGTTCCTTCCACATGGGCTTCCACACCTGGCTACCACCCGGGCCAGGAAGGCAGAGCGGGGCAGGGCTGGGATCCCCCTATGTACTCGAGCCGGGGAGGAGCTGGGCCGACTGCAACCTGGCCCCCTTTGTGCGGCCCCTGTAGCTTCAGAAAGAAAAGGTGGCTGAAAATAAACCCAGAGAAGGGTGAAGAAAAATGAGGGCAAGCCAGGAGAAAGTGGGATTGAGCCTGCCATGAGAACAAACTAAAAACAGGACATCTGACCTGGAAAGACACTGGCAGAAGCAGAGGGTGGAAAACACATGTAAGTCAGGTAGCTGTGGATGTGTCTTTTCACTCCTGCCCTGAGGAATCTCAAGACCACATTTGCAGATCAACTATGGTCCATAAGCCAGCCCCCAGGGTTTGCATATTTGCATCCTAATTCTATCCTTGTGCGATTTTTTTAAAACAATTCTCCTGGTCTTGTAAATATATATAACATTTTTATGTTTCACTTTCTTATATCCTACTGCAGATTCTATTCCGAAAACAAGTCAGAGCATGAATGAACAGATGAACAAACACGCTCACAGTGCTTTACGCTGGGCTTCTCCTGTGAGCTGGGCAAGTTTGCCAAGCGAGCTGTGCTTTAGGTTGAGTTAGAACAGTCTTCAGCTGCAGTTTGGGTCATGCCCTCTCTCTGGAGATCTGCCCTGTGGCCAAAGAGGCCTTGTGCTTTTTATGTCAAGCCTCTGGGCCTCACAATTGGAAGGACCTGTTTTCTGGCCCTATTCACGTCTTGAAGGTGATGGGTCCTCAGGGTTTCAGTAGTTTTGCAGAGACACAAGGGGTTTGTCCTCTTCCTTAGACAGCTTGGCTGCAAGGAGCCCTCACCCACTTCCAGCTCCTCCCTCGTGGGAGAAGCATTGAAGGATCCTTAGGGAAAATCCCTATGCTTTGCAGGACAACTAATTTCTTCTACAAACCTAGTCTTGTTATATTGGACCTTGTGAATAATGCATGTGACCCACTGTGGCCTTTACCTGGTAGTATATGTGGCTAGGTTGGAAGTGAGACTGAGAATTCACGTTCCCAGCTTGTGGAGCAATGGCACCATGTAGTGGCTCAGGGCCTGGGTTCAAATCCAGAATCCTCGTCCTACTAGTGCATGTTTACCTGGCTTCTCAGCACATCTGTGTCTTTGCCTATCAAGTGCAGATAGCAATACACGCACAGGGTTACTGCAGGTATGTAGAGATAAGAGATTTGAAGTGCTTGGTTCCCTGTCGGGCACAATGCAGATCATAACAATGATCATTTTTATCATTATTTCCTCAGGCAGCAGTCAGGCACTGGCCTAATATTCTGTTGGAGAAACTGCGTGTGGAGGGTCATACAGACCTTCGGGTCCCTGTTCCCACTGAGGGTTTGTGCTGGGGCCCAGGTAGAAAGACGGATTTAGGGGTTCAGGCTGTGGGGAAGCCAGGGTCCCCGATTCCAACACCCTCTTCCATCTTAACCCAACCCCTTCTGCACTGGGACATTCTCAAGCTTTTCATTAGTACCCCGCACATCAAAGCAGGGGCCATTAGAAGCCCCAAAGCTTGGGAACTGGGGCATTTGCCCAGTATGACCCCACCCCCAGGCCTCACTGGTCAGCAGAGGCCCAGTAATCTGTCACCTAGTCCTTCCCACTCTTTCCCCCAGGGCACCTTGTGCCCACTGCCACAAAGATGATGCCAAATAGGCCTTGGACAGAGAAACCAAGACCTTGGCTTAGGTGAAGAATATTTTTCAAAGTTTTCTTTTAAGTTGGTGCCTATGCTCCCTGTAATGTGCATTTGTCCCATGTGTGGTTACCCCTTGTCTGCTGTGCATTTGTCCCATGTGTGGTTACCCCGTGTCTGCTGTGCATTTGTCCCATGTGTGGTTACCCCTTGTCTGTTGAACAACCTTTCTGTATTTGAGGAAATCCCCATGCTGTGAGTCTGACTCCTAGACATAGAAGTCAGGATTCAAGTTCCAGCTTCCCTTGCAGCTAGGATGCAGGGTCCGTCTGTCGGACATGGCCGTGCCAGACCTCGAGTCAGAGGGGAGCCATGCGTGGGGCAGGCTCAGTGGGTGGCCGTCTGCTTTGCTGGCACTGGTGGTGGCAAATGCACCTAGTTTCAGATGATGACAGCGGCTGGGGCTGCAGAGCCCACCCCGTGCTGCCAGCTCCAGTTCCTAGGACAGAAATGGCATCCGTGTGGTGGAGGCCAAAGGTGCAGTGGAGTATTGAGCTCCTGACCTCTGGCGTGTGGTGTGATTTTAGGCACGGATCCTGGAAGATTGGCCTTGATCTGTTTCTCCAGCCCTCTCAAGGTTTCTGTGGCCTAAGACCCTTCAATAACTCCCTTTCAGCTTATACCGGCCAGGGTACATTCTGTCATTCGCAAGCAAGATGACTAATTGATAAACCACCATTTATCAAGTGTTGCCCGCGTGCCGGGACGTCCCCGCCCAGCACCACACCGCTTCACCTTAGTTCCCACCGCAGCCTGAGAACTGGGAGGACTGACTTTTCAGGGTGATGCTGCCCTCGGGTGAGTCTCAGGTCAAGCTCTTTGGGGCCAGTGATGGGCCTCTTCAGGGGAGATAGTGACTTTTTGTCTTCAAACCTAAAATGTGTTCCAGACCTTCTCTAGAGGAGACTGAAACACTAAGATGGGCATTGGGGACCACCCAGCATCTCAGAGGCGCTTCTTGGGCCTGGAAATCCTTGGGCTGGAAATCCTTGGGCGCTGACCCAGCCTCCTGCCTCTCCCCTGGAGCTGGTGGTCCGAGCGCAGAGGACGCCAGAGCCTGGGCTTCTGGGGAGGAGTGTGCACCTCCCCCGGCCCACCTGCCACTGCCCCGGGAGCCCTGTCAGACCTCCGAATGTGGGGCTGGTCCACCTCCCGGCTGCCTGCAAAGACCTGGCAGTTGCTCAGAAGAGAGACACTGCCTTAGACTCTGTGGGTGCATGTGTGTGTGCTGTGTGTGTATGGCTGTGTGTGCATGCATGTGTGTACCCAGGTGTATATGGGTGAGTACGATGTGTGTATGTGTGCACGTGAGTGGTGTGTGTGTGTATGTGGTGTGTGTGTGTGTCAAGTACTCTTCTTCTGGGCATTGCCCTTTACTTTAGTTCCTAATTTTATTAAATCGTCAGAACTCTTCACTGAATATTCAGACTATTCAATTAATTGCAGAAGTCACTACCAGTACCACCAAAGGGACAATTGTACTCATCTCTCCTTCAGATGATTCCGTCCCAAATCAAAATCACAGCATGGTTAACTCTTTCTGTGAACAACCTTTTTAACTCTGAGTTATGTCCTCCAAGCCACAAACAGAATCTAAGTTCTGGAATCAGATAGTAGCTTTACCCTCGTCATGGTGAACACAGCGAACCTAGTAACACATGTAGGTTTGTAGGTCTAGCACCCACTCTGTGGGGGACACAGTCTGAGGCTCGGGGCTGTGCTGGAAAAGGGACAAAAGGAACCTAGAGTGTAGTGTGGGACTCCATGCCTCGTTGAAGGGGTGACTTGACCGAGGGTGGGTGTGGAGCGAAAATGCAGGCAGGGAGCAGCTGTGGAGCTGGGGGTCTCGAATTGGGGTCCCAAGTTGGGGTCCCGAGGCAGGGTCCCAAGTTGGGGTCCTGAGGGAAGGTTCCGAGTTGGGGTCCTGAGGCTGGGTCTCAAGGCCCAGGTCCCAAGGTGAGATCTCGAGTTGGGGTCCCTGAGGCCGAGGTCCCAAGCTGGGGTCCTGAGGCCAGCTGGCCGAGAAGGCTGGGTCCCGGCAGAGAGCTGGGACCTGCCAACACTGAGGAGACTGGACTGTGGCAAATGGTGGAGGGAGGAGGGACAGGATGTAATTTTGGGGGCCCAGTGCAAACTAGAAATATGGGCCCTTGTCCATAATTATTGAGAACCTCCAGATGCGACAGCAGAGTTAAAAGCGAGTAGGGAGACCTCACCTAGGGGTGACAGTGGGGTTGGGGTGGGGGTGGTAGGTCAGCTCCTGAGGCCTTGGGCCCAGGGAAAGGTCTGGGCTTTATTCCCCCTGCAGGGGGAGCCTTGGGAAGGGCCCGGGTGGTGGCAAGCTCCGGCCTAGCGGGCAGGGCACAGGGGTCGTCTTGGGCCAGCTGTGCACCACCTGGCCTGGGCTCCCCAGTAAGTGGCGGGTCAGAGAGCTGAGGGTTGGCGGTGGGTGCTGGGGAACAGAAGCTGCGGGCTGCTGCTGCGTGTTGGCAGCCTGGGATGCCCGGGAGCTGGCCCTGGGGCACGGGGGGGCCCTCCTAGGCAGGCAGCGCCCCTCCAAGCAGGCGCCCTTTCTCTCTCCTCACAGAAGCTGCATCCCAGTGCTGGCCAGCAGCAATGCTTGCTGGAGACTCTTCCCAGTCAGAGGCCGAGCTGCCAGATGCTAAATCTGCCCCAAAAGAAATCTGAAGACACAATGTGCAGCAGCCACAGTCCAAAACCAATATGTACAAAGCAGCCCAGAGCCCGCTGGAGCGGCAGGTGTCGCAGCGGTAAACACTGGAGCCGAATATGTTGACTTTGGCAATGCTCGTGCATGTCTTGTCATGGAAATAGAGTTTATCGAAATTGAAAACTGGGAATAGAAAGCTCAGCAAGGCTCCCCTCCCCTGCTGTCATCCACAGGAATGTTAGGAAGGGCAAGAGTCACTAGTTCTTGTGTGTGTGGCATGTGCATGGCATGCTCAAATGTCCTGGAGACTTTGCACACACTGTCTGACTTAGCCCTTCCTGCAGTCCCATGAGGTTAGGATGATTATCTCTATTTTTCAGATGCTGAAAATGGGGCCCAGAGAAGCTGAGGAATTTGGGTCAGGATCACAATTAATGAAGCCCAAGTTAAAAACCAAGTGACAGATACTGTTGGCTGCCAGCCCCTTTTTCCGTGCTAATGGCACCTGATTTTTTTATGGCAATCTGGCCAGCCCCACAGGATGTATTATGATTTGTCTTAGCCAGTCACAAGAATACTGTTCCCCTTTGCCAGTGGCTGGCGTGGGGGTGAGCTGGGGACCCATTCTGGCCAATGAAATGGGAGAGAAAGCCGTGGGAGCAAGAGCAAGGGCTTCTGGGAAAGATTTTCACCCTGATAGGAGAGAATAGTTCAAGAACAAATTCCCTTTGCGTCCTCTATTTCTCCTTCCTGCCTGTGGAGGTGTTGTGGGAGGGTAAGGTATGTGGCCCAGGGCAGCCTTTTTAGACCCATGAGGTGACAAGGATAAAGTCAACCAGCTAAAGGCAAAATGGAAGCTTGGAATGTGCCCAGGGTCCAGGATGATATCTCTAGGCTGTCACACCAATCTTAGGACCTCCCACCCCCAGACTTCTCATTGAATAAGCAGTAAAGGTTGAATCCATTGCTAGTTGGGCATTTATTGTCAGTTGAACACCTACTAGTATGCACCCTGGATTGGTCTAACTTCAAAGCCCATGATATTTCTCCTATTACCTTCTGATATTTCCGTCGGGGTCTAGCTGTCATCTGATGTCCATTGTCAACCTCATGCCCAATAGTTACAGAAATGACCAAATTTAGAAACTGAAAAGAAAACTGTCAGTTTAAAGAAGGAGACGTGATCAGTTCAGCAAGATCAGAAATCTGGCTTCTGGCCTTAATTGTTCTTGGCATGAATCCTAGCATCACAGAACTTCAAACCTGGAACCGACCAAAACACTCATCTGGCCCAACGCTGTATCACAGATGATGAAATTGAGGCTTTGAGAGGCTGAGTGACTTGCCCAGAGGCCAACAGGTAGCACCAGCCCTGAGATTGGAATGTTCTCCGCTTGGCTCTCAGCCAAGCATTCTTTCCCTTACTTGCCACAAAAACTCTTTACCGACTTTGTCCCAAACTCTGATTGGCCAGTCACCACAAATTAAAAATATTCTCAAATGAATCACATTCTTGAGACAGGAAAAAATTCAGTACCATTCACAAGTTTCTTTCACACATATTTACTTGTGGTGTCCAGTTACCACCCTCTTCCAAGGAACTTAGTGGACCAGCCTGCCCAGAAAGCAAAGAGCCCAGAGACACAGGGAGAGGGTGAGGAGTGGCAAGATTTGGCTTTTCAGATTAACATCGATTCTTGAATCTCGGCACAGAGACGACTGTCTTGAAAGCAAGTGCTGGGCATGGGAAAGTGGAGCGACTAAACTTTGAAGGGATGCAGTCAGAAGCGTGTGCCGGAAACAATACCCTGGAGAGAGATGCGGAGGCACACTGCCACAGCCCTTAATGAAGATGGCCCAGCCTGGAGGAGAAGGAGCTGAGGTGCTGGAGAAACCTTTAGAAGGGGGTGAGGTCAGGGAGTAGGGGTGGGTAGGACGACAGGGACACCAGACAGGCTTGACGGGGAGACTCGGAGCCACTCAGGGATGGTGGGGTGTTGACGACAGATCGCGAAGAGAGGATTTTGGAATCTGAGAACAGAGGGCTTAGGCCGGCTCCCTGTCTGGAGCTCTGGAAGGACAGTGCACGGTGCAGACAGAATCCATAGCACCTACGGGGAGACGGGGTCAAGATGTCGTCCTGAGGCCCAGGGAAGAGAGGGCCCGGTGACGTTCCTAAGTCTCACCGTCCCAGGGAGGTCCTAGAGGGCGGGGAGTTTCCTGGTGCCCCAAGGAGGCGTGAACACCAGCTAAGGGAAAGAGCCACAGCTCAGGGCGCCGTGATGACAGCATAGCCAGGAGAGCACAGCTGACCACCAAGCCTGAGCCCACGTGGCCCCCTCGGTGAGCACCAGTGAGGACAGTCCTGGCTGGGGGGTCTCATTAGGAATGGCTGTCAGTGAGGAGATACAAGAAGGCCATGTATGGCCATGGGAGAAGCTCCCCCAGGATCACCACAACCTTGTGTCTATTGGTTGTTTCCTGCCACTAAAATGCTGCATAACAAACAACCACGAGCCTCAGTGGTAATAACAACAGGCATTAATTTAGCTCCTGAGCCTGTGGTGTCCAGCTGCCTGAGAGGGGCTCTCTTATGTGCCCACAGCCGCAGTGGGCTGACAAGCAGCTGCTGATTTAGGCAAGACTCTCACTTCTCTGGGGCTGCCGGCTGCTGGCTGGTGTAGGGCCGAATCCCACCTGGGGTGCACAGCTGTACACTGTCTATTCTCCTGCGTCAGCAGGCAGGTGTGGGCATGTCCTTCTCTTGGCAACGGCCCAGGGAAGGATCAAGCAAGTCTAATCAGGCGAGTGCTTCTCAAGCCTCTAATTACTTCTCATTTAGTGATACCCCATTGGTCAAGCAAATCACATGGTTGAGGCCAGGGTCAGAGTGGGTGGGGACCGAAGAGTTAGGAGGCAAAGGATCTGGATTCAGAGAGGGGTGAAGACCCAGACTATACTGGCAATGCTCACACCATGAAAGCCTCCACCCACCCATCAGCTCCAGAAAGGAGATGCCATCAAGGGCACAAAAATGGCTGCTAGATCAAGAAATTGTCAGAGTTTACCTGCAATTTACTATATTAGGTTTTTTGCCATTTGACTGAAATGGAGTTCAGGATAAAAATGAAGTTTAACTGTAGAAAAATAAAGTTACAATTTTGCTTATGTGATTTTGTGATCGCAAATTGTGTCTACTAAACCACTGGGTCAAAGTCACCAAAATAATCCACGTCAGCCTTAAATTCCATAGAAGCCAGTTTTCCAAATACTTCCAACCAAACTAGGAAATGACACCTCAAGATGATATGGCTTTGTTTCCAAAAAGCAAGCCGAGAGGTGAGCAATCTGATTAAAAACTCCCATTTGGCCCACAACTGTGGGTTCTGGGGCACGGTGTGCAGGAGCCTCTGACACTCTTCCTAGAATATCACCTTTCTAATGACAGCCATCTCTGTAATCACCACCATAATTGCTTCAAATGTAAAATACCACTTATCTGGCTAGAAGATCTGTCAGGGTCAAGGCAAAAAATAACATTCAATTGCTTGTTGTCAAATGAATAATGTTACTGTCATTAAACCAGTTCTAGGGTATAATCTGGTGGGTGATGGGGGCTCGATTTAAGACTGTCTGGGGCTCCAAATTTCTAAAGATGGACATTCCATGTTCCTCCTCATCTATATTCGCTGAAATAGCCAAAGAGGAAGGGCTAGGGCCTGGGGTGGCTGGGAGTGAAACTGCCGTGGGTTGGTGGGGAGGAGTTCCATTGGCCTGAGTAATTTCTCTCAAGGTGAATATTTATTTCACTAGGTCTCTGAGAAAGGAGGTGGGGGGAGAGCGAGGAAGGTATTTTTTTCCTCCCCATTTTTACAATAACACAAGCCTAGTGCACTTGTCAGGTGTCTCTGTCATGTCCTCTCATTTTTCTGTGTATGTGTGTGTGTGTGTGTGTGTGGTGTTCTGTTCCAGAGCTTCAGAAATTTTTAGAGAACAAAATGTGCCCTTTTTACAAGCCAGGGGTGTGGTGTGGAGGGTAGGGGCGTTGACTGGCTTGGTTTTGTCCTGATACTTCCATGTGACTTAACACCACAGGGGTCCCGGGGGCCTGGTGGTCAGGGCTCTGCCACAAAGTAGAATTCTTTGAAGAGCAAGGACTGCCCACATCACTGCGACAGAAGAAACAAAGTCAAAGGGGGCCTGAAATGAGTTTTGCACTTACAATGTGTGAAGTGCATGTTATGTTAATTATATCTTAATTTTTTTAAAAGGAGGGTCTGGAATGTCCAGGCCTAGGTCTCTAGGGGCCCTGGAGACCTCTTTCAAGTGTCCTGAAAACCCCAGCCTGATTGTCAGGGCAATTTCCTTCTGTTAAAAAAAACAACAACCCAGTAGTCATTCTTATCAAGGACTACCAGAAATGGTCTGGAAAGTGTGGAGTAAATATGCTAAAAACTGTGAAGTGAAAATTCACCTGCACCGAAGTGCCCCTGCCAGCTCCAGGATTTCCAGTGACTGCACACTGCAGGTGTCCATGGCGAGAGGCCGCATGGCGGCGCACAAGAGGGCTGTCCTCGCCGGTTTGTACATGGACAGAACAACCTGGGATTTTGGTACCCGTTGGAGCCATGGAGCCTGAGACCTTTTTCTGGTCCCATCTCTGACGCCCAACCTCTCCCCCAACCTGGGAATGGACAGCCAGTGCGGAGAGAGGGCCACAGCTCCGGGGACAGGGCACTGGGACCCATAGTCTCCCTTGCGATGTGTCTTCTCATGCTGAAAACTCTTTCAGGGAGCTGGGAAACCAAGGCTCTCACTGCCACTGGCCGTCAGGCCCCAGAACCATGGTGTCAAGGAGACCAGCTCTCCCTTCCGGGTCTGGCCTTCCAATGCTGCCCGGAAGAAGCAGCTTCCATGGCGGTTCAGCCGGTCCTGGGCAGTTGCAGGTCCCAAGAGCACCCCTGGAGCCCTCGGCCAGGCTGGAGGGTCTGCGGACTGTGCACCCCTTACCCGGTGCCCACAGCCTACTCTTGTGTGCGCCCTGAGCTTTGCTCTGCGGGATTCCTGTTAAGGGAACGCCTTTGTCTGTTTTAGATCCTTTTGGACAACATGTGTTGCGGCCCCCTTACTGCGTGCCTGGAGCCGCCAGCTGGCTGCTCACTCAGGACAGCAGCCCAGCTTTCTGCCCACCACGACCCTCCTCGGCTTCAGGCTGTGGTGCGAAGTATTCCTCTGCGGCTCGCGGTCCCACCAGGGGTGGCCAGGACAACAGTCACTGCTCAGGTGTTCGGCTCCCCACCACCAGGGCTGCATTCTGATTGGCCCAAGCCCAAGAGCAAGCTAATCCCCCTGGCAGTGATTAGAAGTGGGCACATGATCCCATATGGGCCGCCTTCCTGGCTCCTAATAGGGAGTCGGTGAGACTGCAGGGATGGATAGCCAGGGGGTCCCCGCAGACCCTATGGGCCAAGGCAGCCGCCACCTACCTTCAAACACATTGCCCCATAGGCTTCCCCAGTTTGCCCGGGATTTTCCCTACCCTCTGCTGGAAGAACCTGCCCTGCTGCCTGGTTCTACACAGGCCGAGAACACCTCCCCAGCCCTTCTGGTGTTCAGTGCTCTTTAGGTGCAGCCTCTTTTCACATGGGGCATTTCCCTCCCTTCCTCATTCTGCATACTCTTTGCTTTGCCTTCTCTAGCAACCAGGTATTTAGGGAGATTCACATCCATTTCCTCATCCATGCATGCTCCCCAGCCACTTAGGAAGAGCCAGAAACGGTGAAGAGGCTACTGTTCCCGGAGACCCTACCACAGCAGACTGTGAGCCAGGGACTTGCACGTGCTAACCCTCACTCGTGTCTCCAAGCCATTATCATCCTGATTTTACGTACATGGGCACCGAAACTCAGAGTGGATAGGGGGCTCATCCAAGGTCACAAAGCTGGCGCACACACAGAGTAGAGTCATCCTGGCTGACCCTGAGGTCTGCAGGGAGAATCTAAGGCTCCCAGCCACACTTAGCCAAGAGGACAAACTTCCAGCCAACAGAGCAGAGCAAGGCCGACCCAGCTGAGCAGAGCCACCCCATCTGCCCCATAAATGCTTATCATATGTCACTGAGGTTCTTGGTTGCTGGCTACATGTGTGGTAGTGAGGTCATATGTGCTATTTGCACCTATATTTTCATAACTTGTGCTGGTTTACCACATCTTTGACAAAAGAAGTGTTTTGGCCTCAGAGTGCTATTTCTAGAAGTGTGTGGGTAAAGCACTTAATAGAGGACCTGGTGGGGTAGATGCTCGGTAAGTGCAGTAGTGATGATGATGACGGTGGTGGTGTTGGTGGTGGTGGTTGTGATGGTGACGGCGGCAGTGGTGACGGTGCTGGCGGTGACGGTGGTGGTGTTGGTGTTGGTGGTTGTGATGGTGACGGCGGCGGTGGTGACGGTGCTGGCGGTGACGGTGGTGGTGTTGGTGGTGGTGGTTGTGATGGTGACGGCGGCGGTGGTGACGGTGCTGGCGGTGACGGTGGTGGTGTTGGTGGTGGTGGTTGTGATGGTGACGGCGGCGGTGGTGACGGTGCTGGCGGTGACGGTGGTGGTGTTGGTGGTGGTGGTTGTGATGGTGACGGCGGCGGTGGTGACGGTGCTGGCGGTGGTGGTGGTGGTGGTGGTGGTGGTTGTGATGGTGACGGCGGTGGTGGTGACGGTGCTGGCGGTGTGGTGGTGGTGGTGGTGGTGGTGGTTGTGATGGTGACGGCGGTGGTGGTGACGGTGCTGGCGGTGGTGGTGGTGGTGTTGGTGGTGGTGGTTGTGATGGTGACGGCGGTGGTGGTGACGGTGCTGGCGGTGACGGTGGTGGTGTTGGTGGTGGTGGTTGTGATGGTGACGGCGGCGGTGGTGACGGTGCTGGCGGTGACGGTGGTGGTGTTGGTGGTGGTGGTTGTGATGGTGACGGCGGCGGTGGTGACGGTGCTGGCGGTGACGGTGGTGGTGTTGGTGGTGGTGGTTGTGATGGTGACGGCGGCGGTGGTGACGGTGCTGGCGGTGGTGGTGGTGGTGGTGGTGGTGGTTGTGATGGTGACGGCGGTGGTGGTGACGGTGCTGGCGGTGACGGTGGTGGTGTTGGTGGTGGTGGTTGTGATGGTGACGGCGGTGGTGGTGACGGTGCTGGCGGTGACAGTGGTGGTGTTGGTGGTGGTGGTTGTGATGGTGACGGCGGTGGTGGTGATGGTGCTGGCGGTGACGGTGGTGGTGTTGGTGGTGGTGGTGGTGATGGTGACGGCGGCGGTGGTGACGGTGCTGGCGGTGACGGTGGTGGTGTTGGTGGTGGTGGTGGTGATGGTGCTGGCGGTGACAGTGGTGGTGATGGTGGCGGTGCTGGTGGCTCTTTCCAGAGAGAGCTTGGTGCTCCAGAGAGGTTCAGGCTCACAGCTCAAGGAGTACCTCCTTAATCTCAGTCCAGCTACATGGAGGCTGGCCCAGGCCCAAGTGGCTTTTTCTAATTGTACTTACCAGCTCTTGGCATTTTAGTTGCTAAACACAGATGATAACTCTTCAAAAATATTAACTAGATTATTATGGAAAATAAATAATCATCAAGGCATCACAGAGAAATGTGAATTAAAAGGAGGTGATGGACTTTTTCATCTTCAAATAATGGGATAACAAGGGAAAAGAAAAACTCATGCTTCTGTGATCTAGGCCTCCCGGGTTGGCTCAGGCGCCTCCTCTCTGTCAGCAGTGGGGTACCCAGTGGGCTGCAGGCTGATAGGGCTGCGCTTGCCTGGCAGGGCAGGAGGGGGCCGCTGCTGTCCCTAGCAGGGGTGCGGGCCACCGACAGGTACAGGTGAGAGCTGGGTTTACTCACCCACTGCGCACATGTGCTGGGTCTGGAAGAGGATGCCCCGTCCTCAGGGAGGTCACATTCAAGTGGGAAAGATACTCCCTAAGCCAGCAAATGAATGATTCCAGTCACTAACAAATGCTTTAAAGAGTAGTAAAGCAAGAACACCAACAAAAAGAAGACAGCGTTGAGGTGCGGATAGCATGTTATGGCTGAATTGTATCCCCCAAATTCAGATGTTGAAGTCCTGAACTCTGAAGGTGACTGCCTTTGGAGATGGGACTTTGGAAGAGAGGTGATTAAGTTAAAATGTGGTTATATGGGTAGGCTCTACTGCAGGGTGACCGGTGTCCTTATGAAAAGGGGACATTTGGACACAGACACATACACAGGGAGAACATCACACAAGCCAAGGAGAAAGGCCTGGACAAGCTCTCCTACAGCCCCCAGGAGGAACCAGTCCTGTGGACATCTTGACAGACTTCAGGACAGAATATGTAAAGTGAAGTTGGTTGGCCTTCCAGGCTTTGCTGTTACTTGCAGTCTTTCCATTGCTGAACCCATCCTTGGCCTGCTAGAACTCAGTGGCTCCCAGCCTTTTGCTGGGAGAGGTTCCTCGTCCCGCTGCAGGAGGCTGTGGCTTCCTCCCAGGCGGCTGGATAGGTCAGAATAAGCTGAGGGGACAAGAGACTTCAAGAAGGATTTTATCCCAGACATTCTGGCCTTTGAACCACTTTAAATCCTGACCCCAGGCCTTTGCTTGCTGAAGGCAGCCCTTACCATGCATAGGAATCGGCATGAGCCACGTGAGGCCACAGAGTCAGGACAAGCCATACAATTGCCACCACCCTGCTGCAGCTGGCTTCTGCTGCCCCCCAGCCGTTCAACTGCTCAGCTCCCCCGACTCTTCCGCCCCTCCCCAGAACTCAGGCTGTAAGAGACAAGAAAGTCATTTTGTGAGGGCTAAGCTCGCGGATTATATTTCTCTGTATAATGCTTGGCCAATGCTTTGCATGAACCTGGGAAATGATCACTCTGTGCTGTCTGGCCGAGCAGGTCTTCAGCCCAGAACACCTTTAGTAAATGAGTTAGAAGGCAAGCTCGATTCTTCCGGAGGGTGTACATTTCCGAGTCCTTACCACACACTTGGATAAATTATAAGCGTACACTTGCATTACTTCTTTCCAGCTTGACACACTCAGAAGAATGGCCAGGCTTTTCGAGCTGCTCCTATTCTAGCTTTGTAGTTCTGGGCCGGGCCTCTGAACACCCTGGGTCCCAAGAAGGCAAGCGTTCTGCCTTCTTTCCTGTGTCTTCAGGGCAGGAAGTCCTGAAGAGTTCTGGGCTGCGGGGCGCCTGGAGCCTCGAGCTCGCAGACCCCTCCCAGATTCCCAGCTCCTTGCTCCTGGGCACGGATCCTCACCTTCTTCGAAATCCCTGTGGGTAAGATGGTGAAACACAGCCTGAGTGCCTCCACAGCCCCAGCACGGAGCCGCCAGCCGGGCAGCTGCACCTAACCGGTGCCTCGCGAGCGGATGGGTGGTGACTGAAAGGGCTCCCCAGGGGATGGCCAGCTGCCCTTGGTGCTTCCATGTTCTGGATTTGGACATGTTCTGGGCATAGAAAAGCCTCAGAGCTAAGAATTTAGGCTGGTGCCAGTTGTTCTGGGGACAAATTAGTTAACTTCTCTGTGCCTCAGTTTACTCATCTACATCACAGGAGTCATATGTAATAGTTTCTACTTCAGAGTTGTTGAGTGTATTATGACTTGTGAACCCATTATGGTGTACTGTTCAGCTGTTGGCTGTTGTCACTACAGGTGTCTAGATCGTGTTGAAAGAATGTGGAGACCATTTTGGTCATGCCTTCCACTTACAGTCTGGGACTCCCGGGGCCACACTTACCTTCTGAAGAGGCTGGAAGGGCAGCGTGGGCAGAAAAAGGGATGTTTTTGGTGACTAGCCAGCCACCTCTGCTGCTCTGCACCATGTAAAGAAGGTCCAAGAAATTGAGGACATCCAGCCTGAGAAGTCATGGGAAACCCAAGATATATCTTCAAACACTGGAAGGGTCGTCTTTCTTGCGAAAGGAGGGGGCCATCTTTGTTTTGTGTCATACTAAGGGGTAGAAGTACCAACTGTGGAGATATAGGAGGTCTAGGGATGCAGGTAGGGTGAACAACCATCCCACTTTGCCTGGACTGTCTGGTTTTAGGCCAAAGCTCAGGGTTTCCAAGGCCCACATGAGTTGGTCACCCTACTGTGGGCCAGCTTTGGGTTGTTACAGGCATGTCTATCCTAGGAGTTCTCTCAGAAATCACTCCTTCCCCACCAACACCCCACTCTTTCAAAAGTGAGTTATAATGTGGTTGGCCATGAGTTCAATGCTAATGAACCAATAATATGTATTAAATAAGGCATCTTTAAACAAAAAGACAAATAAAATAAGGTTGTGTATTGATTGATGGGTGAAAATGTTGTGGCCAAGAGGTTTGCAGAAACCTGACTCTGTATGTCCTCTCCAAGTAATGGAGTACTATTTGCTAATTCAAAGCTCATGGTGAATTTGTAGAATGTAACAACCAAAAATAACAAGAACTGACTGTCTATCCATACAATGGAATATTTTTTCTGGCCATGAAAAGAAATGAAGTGCTGTTACATGCTGTAACGGGGATGCACCTTGCAAACATTGTGCTAACTGAAAGAAGCCAGTACAAAGACCACATATTATGCGATTCAATTTTATGAAATGTCCAGAATAAGGAAATCTCTAGAAACAGAAAGATTTGTGGTTGGTTAGGCCTGGAGGTGGGAGGGGAGATGCAGAGTAGAGGACTGATAGCTAAAGGGTATAGGGCTTCATTTTGGGTGATGAAAATTGTCTACAATTGATTCCGGTGATAGTTGCGCAGATCTATGTATATGTTAAAAACACTGAGTTTGTGGAGTTTAAATGAGTAAATTGTATGGTATGTGAGTTACACCTCAATAAAGCCTGACATCTCCTGCCCTTCACAGGTAGGCTCAGCCCCCACCCTGGCACCTCCTGAGCTTGCCTCCTTCCAGAACACCGGCCGATTGAATTCTCTCATGGCATAACAGACTTTCCAGCGGGGTGCCAAATGCAGCCTGGGTGCTCCAGGAGAAAGTGATTCTGCTTCTCGACTTGTTTAAGCACAGTTTGGAAGATCATTTCACGGAAATGTTAGAGCAGAAATCCGAGCAGCTCATGGCAGTGATTCTAGGTGTCACAGAGCTGTAACGTCTCTTCCACCCCAGAGAGCCTTGCGACGGTCAGGAGCGCTTTTGCCCACAAATAACAAAATACCTGACAATTGTAGCTGAGCGAGGCAAGAGGTGGTTACCCCCCAGAGCCTGAAGCCTGGAGGTCAGCAGGTCCAGGGTGGGTGCAGGGGCTGGAGGCTTCCTAGCGCCCCACTCTGCCATCCTCAGCACATGGCTGTCCTAGGCCAGCCACCTCATGGCCACAGGACACCACTAAGCCATAAGCATTACCTCAACACACAAAAGTGTTCTTTGAGGCAGGAAGGAGGCAAAGGTACAGAAAGTCTTTTTACATAATTCACTTTATTATTTTTTTTAGCTGAAAAAAGTCTGTCCCGACCTTTTCAGCAGATTCGCCCTGTGTCTCATTGGCCACCACCGGGTCGCATACCCAGTCCAGGGATTTGCTTAGCCTGGGCAAAGTGTGCCTCGTGAGGCTGCTGCTGCGGTCCCCTACCCCTCTGCCAAGTCTGGCTGCCACTGGCAGGGTGAACTGGGAAAAGCTGGGCATGGCTGCTGGGTGGGCCAGGAACAGTACGGGGTGAGCGTGATGGAAGGTGCAAGACAGGCTGACAGCTTTCTCAGGCAGGAACACTCTTCTGACATTTTGAGAACCACTAGAACAGAAATACTTGAATACTTGCAATTATGAGCTCTAAATCTAACTAAAGTCCACCCGTGGGACCAGTGGCTGTGACTCCCAAAGACCCCACAACTTAAGACCTCCGAAGCCTCATCTGGACAGCGGCCGTAAGGACACAGCCTGCCTAAAGAACTCCAGGGCAGGCCTGTTGCCTTTCCATGTAGCATTTCCTGGCTGGAGAAGGTGGAGCTCCACTGTGCTACTGGGCAGACACCCCGCGGTCACCTTCTGGCCTGTGTGTGCCCCTTAGCAGTCCCTGATTCTCCGGATGCGGAACATGCTTTGACTGTGACTCGGCTGAGTGATGGCTCGTATCTGGAGATCTGATGTGTCTGTGGTGAGCTGCCGGATGCCTTCTGCATGTGTGCATTTGTGGACGTACACCCTAAATGTGCCCTCCATGTCTTGTGAATACAGCAAAACAGCTGCAACCTTCTAAAAATAATTGGTTTCTGGATCATTTGCATTTTTTATAGTTTGTCAACAAAAGATAGGGAGGGGGAGGGCATTTATTAATGTTTGAAGAAATTCTCCAAAAGCAGCAGCAAGCATTTTCAGCAAGATGCAGAGATGCTCATCTAAATATGACACCACGCCGCTTCCCTCACTGTGTCTCCCAGGCAAGCCCCTCCAAGGGGAGAATTGATGTGCAGCGCTGAAAACAGACAGCTGCAGCGAATGCCCAGAAACCGCCTGGGGCTTACATGATTTTATTCGGGGTCTGCATTATGGTTTGGTAACGGCCATTTTCAGAAAACAACCAAGGCAACTGCAGGATTTGCTCTCACAATGGGCACACTAAAAATAAAGTCAGCATAAATAGATTAAGACATTGACAGAATAACGAGGCATAAAGAATTAGAATGAGTGCCCACGCTCCAGATGACAACACAGTGCATTGTGCAGGGCGATGGGGAGTGAGGGGGAGGGGGAGACCGAGCCGCTGACTCGCTGGTTTCTGGGTGTCCTGACTGCGGGGAGAGCTCATTTCACAGGGACAGCCGGCGCATCATCGAGTCCCGCCTTAGTGGCAGCGGAGGCGCTAAGCTAAGGAGGCAAAGCCACTTTCCTTGAAGCGGTCCCATTTTTTTCATGGCT
Source organism: Smutsia gigantea (assembly GCA_032199065.1). Lineage (NCBI taxonomy): Eukaryota > Metazoa > Chordata > Mammalia > Pholidota > Manidae > Smutsia > Smutsia gigantea. The sequence continues at coordinate 113,992 of JAVSCE010011725.1, read as the reverse complement.
GACACCTCTTAAAAGGCAGATTGGAAGTTTTCCACAGCTGACCCCTAGCCATGAGTTCGGAGGATAGCCATGCAGCCCAGAAGGGGGTGAGTCAGAAAACGTGTTGTTGATTCTGTCATGACATTTGGAGAGAGTGAATCTCTGGAAAACTAGTGTGAGAAGAAAGAAAATAAGCCTACGTGCGAGAGACGTTCTGTGTCACCATAGGTCAGTATATGCCAGCTTCGGGGAGAGGGGTTTCCAGGCAGTCTTAATCAACTGGTTAATTGCAAAGCTGTGATTGGGGCTCCTGTCACCCGCCTCCCCTGTGTGGCTGGGAGATGTCGTGCATCCTCCCACATCCTAAGCTAGATGCCGGGGAGCCCAGAAAAACCCCAAACTCCTCATTGTCTCAGGCTTCACTGATTCTAAGACGTTAGCTGAATAGAACAGAGCAACAGATACTGCTGTATCGGAACATCATATGGAATTTTTTGAACACCGTTTCCCAGCCCTCTGGTGTTAAAAGGTGTTAGCTGAACAAAATGCTCTTAGCCTAAGTCAGTTTGGGAAATTTGCATTCAGGCCTTCTTCTCAAAGTCTTTCATATGACAAGGTGCTTTGCAGATGTAACAGAAGGGATAAAGTAGGTTTTTCCAATGAATTTTACCATTAAAATGCCTTCTTTTAAAAATACTGTTTCGTGGAACACCTTGGAAGAAGTCTCCGGAAATATGTTTTGTTCACAAAACCTCATTTTCGTCAGTGGAATGTCCTAAAGGCGGGCCTCATTCTTAAGAGAGAGGTGAGAAGGTCGAGGAGCCCAGCCCTCTGCGTTTCTGCTTGGCCAAGAGCAGTTTTCTCTGAAAAAGGCAACATTTGTATTGTTATTTTTCTTCCGTTCAGTGCCCTCAGTTGTCTACAGGGCACGAGGCTTAAAGAGCGGGATGGTGGTGCTGAGCTCTCAGGCTGGGGAAGAAGGAGGGGGCCACACGGTCGGTCTGAACCCTGCCTGGTGGCAGACGCCTGGCTTGTGCATTTCCATGCTGTGCTGGTATTTTGGCAGACATTCATTAGAGGTCGATAAAAGGTAAATAAATGAAATGGGGCACCGCTGAGGAGACATTTAATCATTTCATTAAGCATACTGTCGTGTCCAGGTGCTTGGCCGAGTGTTAAGCCTGTTACAGCTTCATCTAACTTCTAACTGCTGGGAAAGATAGTGAGAGATTCTTCTGATGTTCTGGCAGGTGCAGCCCTCCCCAGGGAGCTGCAGGGGGCTAGGCGGCCAAGATGGGCTGTGGGAGGAGTTAACCATCCGTGTTTCCACAGATGTGGAGTCCTCTAATCAAACTTTCTCTTGAAGGTTCTCCAGCCTGATTGGAAATAAGAGAAGGTGGGGACTAGAGGTGGGGTACTCGGTTGTGGGTGGGAGGAAGTGGCGGAGCTCTGGGTCCTCCAGCTTGGTCAGGGTTGCCGGGCCTCTTGGGCATCTGGGGCTATGGTCCAGAGTGGGGAGAGTGCCTTTGCATTATAGGCTTCCTGGGAAATGTGGTCTGGGGGACCCCTGTCCCCAGCCTCTGGGAGACCTGCGCATTCATTTGTAGCCAAGCCCCACCAGGGAAAGTCTTAGGGAGCTTCAGGAGTGTAGAAGAGCAGTCCATGCTGGCTGTGGGGGTACCTGACAGTGAGCAGGGCCGTGCAGAGAGGGAGCCTCCTGGGTGTCCCTGGAGCAGAAAAATTCAATACAGGATTATACCAGCAAAAGTGAGACATTCTCCAAAATAGACGCACACGTAGATGGACAATCGATTTTCAATGAAGGTGTAAGGGCAATTCAATGGGGGAAGGATAACCCATCCAATAAGTGATGCTGGAACAACTGATACCCAAATGCAAAAATAAACCTCCACCCAAACTCACGCCAGATACAAAAATTAACTCCAGATGGATCATGGACCTCGATATAAAACCTGCATTTGAATACTTCTAGAAGAAAACATAGGAAAAAATTAGTGACCTTAGTTTAGGCAAAGATTTTGTAGCAACACCACCAAATATTTGACTCGTAAAAGAAAAAAAAAGATAAATTGGACTTCCTCAAGATTAAAAATTTCTGCTCTTTGAAAGAAGACATTAAGACAATGAAAAGATATGCCATAGACTGAGAGAAGATATTTGCAAAATACCTGTGTGATAAAGGACTTGTACCCAGAATATATATACATTTTTAAAACTCTCAAAACTCAATTGAAAAGAAAATAAACAGCAAAACTGAAAACTAGACAGGAGATTTGAACAATTTGCCAGACTGTAGATCATGACAAAGAAGATATATGGATGGCAAGTAATCCCATGAAAAGATGCTGAAAAAAAATTCATTACCAGAGAAATGCAAAGTAGAACCACAGTGAGATGTGACTACACCCCAATTAGAAGGGCTAAATTGAAAAGACTGACCATGCCAAGGTCTGGAGAGGATGCAGAGCAATGGGGATCTCAAATCTGAGTCCGAAATAATTTGTTTCTTTCTCGAAAAAGTGATTACAGAAGAGTGCAATATATAAAATAATGATTAATTTTATGTCAGGAACCTAAAACTCAGGAAGATTACTTTTCCCCCCAGATACATAGCTGGCACTTCTCTAGCAGTGGAAACACTCTACAGAAATTTGGTTAAAAAGCAAACCTTCAAAGCTTGGAAACATAAACAGTATCCCTAGGAAGAAAAATGGGATTTGGCAGTGAATCTTGTTTTGGGTGTAAGTTCTCTTTCTTTACTACCCTTCACCAGGAAGGAAAAAGTTAGATATAGACTGTTCAGATACTTCCAGACTTGCACAAATATACATTAAGGAGATTGTCAAAAGTTGCAGAAAATGGTAAAATATAATTAAAATGTTGTTCATCAATCACTTAGTATTTGCCAGGTTCTCTTGGAAAGTTTTATAAGTGATAATGCCGTTCACTCTCTTAAGGAAGGTACGATTAGCCAGATTTAATGATCGAACTGGCCTTCAAAGAGGTTAAGTGACTTGCCTAAGGTCACACACATAGTAAGGAGCAGAGGCAGGACTGAAATCCAGGTTTGTCTGATATTAGTACCTGTCTCCTCCCTTCTGTTCACTGCCTCCACCACCAGACTGGTCTCCTACATGTGTATACACAACCCTCCTTGGGCGGGTGTGTGACCTGCCTCTGTCCATTTTGTCTTTCACCCTCTGCGTTTGCGTAATGCTAAGAGATGTGTGTTTAGCATTTGCTCTGTTGTCTCAGAGGGCTACCTTGTCCTCCCCCCACCCTACCAGCAGTCCATAAATACCTCCCAGGCAGGATTACAGGTGCAGTGTCACCCTCCCTCTGGCCTGCCTCTTCTTCAGCAGTCTGGCCTATGTCCCTGACCCTGATAGAAACCTGGAACACTGTCAGTGACAATTCCAGTCCTGGACAAGGAAAGCAGCCCTGGCCCCAATCCTCTCAAGGTCCAAGTGTGGCGTGAGACCACCTCAGAAAACCTCTAGACCTTCCAGTATTGGGGGTACTTCATAATTTCTCTGGTTGGTTGTGCAAATGAGGCCATGTTAACAAAGGGCGTTGCTCCTGCGAGTGGCAGGCAATGCACTTGGCAAGAATAAAGACTTGGAACAGGCCAGTGATTATTTTTAATTGGATGGGCCTTGTGGCTGTAACAAAAATCAGTGTATTTCTGATGTGGCTGCAGATGTGCTGATGTGTCTTGGCCCTGCCCCGGGAGGCGGAAGGATGCTGAGGTGTGGGGAGGAGCCCACAGGCCTTTGGGGCCTGGGGAGCAGATGCCCCAGGCTCTCCAACCTGCTCAAAGGAATCCCGCTATAGGCTGGGTCCAAAGGTGTAGGTGGGCCTGGCATGCATGGGGCAGAGGGCGCTGCACAGAGGGGCTGGCTTGCTCTCACTGGCCCTCGGCTTGGAGGACCTGACGTTTCATGGAAAGTGCAGACCCCTGCTGAGAACCTGCTACTTCCTCAGGGGTCCAGAGCCCTCATCAGAGGTGGCGCAGATCCCATCCACCACAGGGGCAAGCAGGGCCCTTTGAACACTTTAGTTCTGTCTGGAATCACCATTGCGAGATAGTAAAACTGAAAAAACAAAACCCACACATCACCTGCTGGATGTTGATGAAAAGCATCTTTTCCTTGATGGCAGCTGCCCAGGGTCTTTGAGGAGATGGGATTGTTGGTTGTTTATGTTTGGTTTTGGGTTTTTGTTTTTTGTGGCAGGAGAGGGGAATTGTCTGTGAACAACATGAGGTGAGCATTCTGTGGAGCCTTTAAGGTTTTTTTCCATTTTAATCCAAAATGATGCCCTGAGGAGAGGAAAGCAACTGGGCGCTCACTCTGTTCGAGAATCCCTGAACCTGGCTGACACGTTTTTCTCAAGGAAGACACTGTCTTGGCATCTCTTGGTGTGCGATAGTTTACAGGCAGAGTGACCCCTGTCTGTGAGCCTGGCGAGCCGCCAGTACTCCCAGGAGGGGACGGGAGCCCCCAGGTCTCCAGGGCTCACGGGTGGGAAGTGCTTTGCACAGAGAGCCTCAGTGAAAGGGCAGCGCTGAGGCAAGTGATGTGTCTTTTGAGGATTTTGGGAGCTGCCCTGGCCCACAGTACAGCCTTACTGGAAAGAAAAGGGGCATTCCCTGTGGCATCTGGGGGCTTGCTACAATCTCTGTGAACTGTGCCAAGCTGCCACTCTGCTTCTCCTAACAGAAAAAGGCCCTGTTTCACAGTTGATAATGTAATTTAAAATACTCAATTAAAATACTCAACAATTTAAAGTTGTTGAGCCCAGTGACAACTTCTAATCTTTTTCTCAGTTGGATGTTGAACACACTCACCCATACGCCTCTGAAGAAGAAATCTCAGAATTCAGCTACCCCCAACTCCCCCCTGAGCCTGGGTTTCTGGAAGATACCTTGACATTACTTTATGCACCCATGGAAGCTTTGCTCATAAGCTGGGGTGCATTTCCTACAAAGCCTCTGACTTTCACAGTCACATAAGCTATTTCTCTCTCAAGGTATTCCTTTTGTGTAGAAATATATCATATTCTTTTCCCCAGTCCAGAAGCGAATTATTATTTTTTTTAATTGAAGGAAATCCTTCAAGCTGTTTAGGATTTATTCAAGCACGTAAAAGGGTATTTTCCACCCAAAGTTCAGATGCATAGTATGTTCTTAGATAGCCCAAATAATTTGAATTTAAAACTTTGAATTGGGTCTCTTTATGTACCATCTTAAAAATGTGCCATTTATGAAGAAAAATGTGGTCATGAAATAAAGGATAAGGGGAGTAGGTGATCCTGGTGGTTACAGTAATAGATTGAGACTCATAAATCTTAGTTTCTATTCTTGGCTCTGGAAAGAATTTATGTGTTCACTGCATTTGGCACATGGAGGCAACAGGGAAATAGACTCAAGAACTTGGATATGAAGGAAATAAGATCTTCCTGTAAAAGTTAAATTATGAAATCTATACATAAGAGACCAGACAAAACATGTTCAAAACTACTTAAAAAAAACCCAATTTGCAAGTCAGATGGGGGTCAGCCAGGATTGCGCGGGAGCATCTCCGAAGCAGCTGCTGGCACTCACATCCAAGCCCAGGGGAAGGGGAAGTGGGTGGCAGGGGGAGGTGGGCGTGGTGGGTATCTCTGGGCCAAGCACTGGACCATTCAGTTTGGTGGGAAGGAGCAGTGTCCCTGGCTGACTGGGGTTTCAAATCCCTGCTCTGCCATTTACTAGCTGTATGACCTTGAGCAAATTATGTAACTTTTCTGAGCCATAACAGCCTTTTTTGGGAAAATGGAGATAACATTACTTACCCTACAGGGTTGAAGAAGGGTAAGATGAAAAAATGTGTATGAATCACTCAGCAAGGTGGTGATGGTAATGACTGTGGGGATGGTAACCATGGTGGCAATGATGGTGGTGATCATAGTAATGGTTGAAGTGATAATGCTAGTGGTGGTGGTGGTCATAGTCATGGTGCAAGTGGTTACGGTGGTGGTGGTGGTGGTGGTAGTTATGGTGGTGATGGTCACGGTGGAAGTGCTTATGGTGGTAGTGGTCACGGTCATGGTGGAAGTGGTTATGGTGGTGGTGGTCACGGTCATGGTGGTGGTGGTCATGGTCACGGTGGTGGTGGTCACGGTCATGGTGGTGATGGTCACGGTGGAAGTGCTTATGGTGGTAGTGGTCACAGTCATGGTGGAAGTGGTTACGGTGGTGGTGGTCACGGTCATGGTGGGAGTGGTTACGGTGGTGGTGGCCATGGTCACGGTGGTGGTGGCCATGGTCACGGTGGTGGTGGTCACGGTCATGGTGATGGTGGTCATGGTCACGGTGGTGGTGGTCACGGTCATGGTGGGAATGGTTACGGTGGTGGTGGTCACAGTCATGGTGGGAGTGGTTACGGTGGTGGTGGCCATGGTCACGGTGGTGGTGGTCACGGTCATGGTGGTGGTGGTCATGGTCACGGTGGTGGTGGTCATGGTCATGGTGGGAGTGGTTACGGTGGTGGTGGCCATGGTCACGGTGGTGGTGGTCACGGTCATGGTGGGAGTGGTTGCGGTGATGGTGGTCATGGTCACGGTGGTGGTGGTCACGGTCATGGTGGGAGTGGTTATGGTGATGGTGGTCATGGTCACGGTGGTGGTGGTCACGGTCATGGTGGGAGTGGTTACGGTGGTGGTGGCCATGGTCACGGTGGTGGTGGTCATGGTCATGGTGGGAGTGGTTACGGTGATGGTGGTCATGGTCACGGTGGTGGTGGTCACGGTCATGGTGGGAGTGGTTACCATGGTGGTGGTCATGGTCACGGTCATGGTGGGAGTGGTTACGGTGGTGGTGGTCATGGTCATGTTGGTGGTGGTGGTGGTAGTAATGGTGAGCGTGTCCTCAGTGCAGAGATGGCTAGGCCAGTCTGGCAGAACCTGATGCCATTATTAATGTCCACTTACCAAAGACACCAGGAACACATAGGGAGTTGAACAAAGTTGGGTTCTTAGTATTTGTCGCCACAGGGAAACCGCATATCACAGAGAACTTTGGGGCAGCTCTGTAAAGGGATGGGGGGAACCTGTTATAGGGTTTCAGCTTGTGGCAGGTGATGCTGGGGCTGCTGCTCTGGACCGGGTATCAGAACACTGATATTGGGTATGATTGGGCATCACTGATTTTTTTCTGGGAGGTGGAGGAAGGGAGCGAGGCTAAGGCTGTAACTGGCAAAAAGGTGGCCGCCATTCACACTAGGTGGGATGGATGGACATGGTGTCATCTTGTGGTTTAAATAGCGCACTTGTTTTGTTCTGTTTTGTCTTCATATGCAGACATGACTGTGGCGTGGCCTGGCGCCTCTCTCCACCCCAGGCACAGGAGTGACCTTGTTCAGTGTTGGTGTTCAGGGAACTTGTGTTTGTTCCACAACAGAACACTGTGGCCTGACTTTGTGTGCCAGGCTGGCTCCCAGCTGACAGCTGCCCATGCCTGCTTTTTTTGTTTCTCACTATTTAGCCCCAGAAACCTTGCTCCAGTTCATTGCTCACCAAGTACTTCTTTGATTATAATTGGACTTCCCACATATGGGGCCTGCAGGGGACAATTGTGGTCACACAGATCTGAGTATTTCAGATCCCCACGGTGATATTAATGTCGAACCATGTGAAATTGCCAGTTTTGTGGGTCGAAAGCATTCCAATATCGACAATTTCACACAGTTGAGCCTAACTACTTCTCGCTGTAGGTTAATAAATTGTCATCTTGGAGCCCATAGCTGTCTCCTGTGAGCCCCCATGACCGGAAGGACTCTGGCTTTGGGTGTGAATGATTTAGGGTTTCTGATCCTCTAAGAAAGAGAGTTTAACCTTATACCACACTCAAAATGATCAAGGTCAAACTTAAGGCTCTTGGGAGAATACCAGATTTTCCCCATGGCACCTTCTTTAATTTTTCAGAGGGAATCTTCCTCCATATAAATTCCCACCATGTTGGTAAGTCCATTATCTCACCAACTTGCAAAATGACTGAATTATGGCTTTGCCCAGGCTTACTGCCCACTCTTCTCAGGTGGAAGGGGTTGGAGCCGTTGTGGTGGACGCAGGAAGGGAAAGCAAAGGAGAAAAGTCAAGACGTAACTAACCACCTAGGGTCAGTGGTTGAGAAGAAACATTTAACTTGGAAGTGACTGGGGTGCAGACAAGGAACCCACCCCGAGCGACATAAGCTGCCCAGACGCGAACTACACGCCCAGCATCACAGGTTACTGTTACATGTTCCCGAGTCCAACTGTGACCTCAATAAAATGCTAGTGGCAGTTGCTGCTTTAATCGATGCTTTTACCTGGCAGGAGCCACAGTGCACCCGAGTGGAGTAACAAATTCAGGCTACAAAACCACCTTCACTTTGAATGGAGCTATCATATGGGTGCTTGCTGAGGTCATGAGAAGGAAAGAGGATGCTGACTTCTTCCAGCATTCTGCAGGGCTGGACTGTCCCCACTGGTATGGGCACTTCTGACCAGAAGCCGTGATGCCCAGTGATGGGCGTAGCTGCTGAAAGACCCTGGTGAGATCATGGAGCTTTCTGAGTTTGGGGAAGAGGATGAGGGTATCGGTCTCTGCAGCTGCTGTTACTAATCACCACAACCGTGGTGGCTTAAAACAACAGAAATGTCCTGTCATGGTGTGGGGGCCCAGGGCCAAATCAAGGCTGGGGCCTGGGGCCTCCATTCCGAGCCACTGCTCGAGCTTTGGGCGGCCGCTGGTAATCCTCGGTGTTCCTCGGCTCGTTCCCACATGACCTCATCTCTGCCCTTGTTGTCACATTGCCTCCTCCTGTCCTCTGTGTCTTCACCTCTTCTGTCTCAAAGCTCCCTCTGCCTGTCTCTTATAAGGACACTTGTCATTGGATTTGGAGCCCACCCAGGTAATTCAGGGTAATTGTCTCCTCTCAAGAGCCTTAACTTTATATCTGTAATGACCCTTTTCCAAATGAGGTAGCACTCAAAGGCTCCATACAGTAGGATGTACAGATATCTTTTGGGGACTACCATTCAGGGAGCCTGGGGGGGCCTGGAGGAGCCTGGGGGAGCCTGGGGGAGCCTGGAGGAGCCTGGGGGAGCCTGAGGGGGCCTGGGGGGCTGGGGGGGCCTGGGGAGCCTGGGGAGCCTGAGGGGGCCTGGGGGGCCTGGGGGCCTGGGGGCTGGGGCCTGGGGAGCCTGGGGGTGCCTGGGGGAGCCTGAGGGGGCCTGGGGGAGCCTGGGGGGAGCGTGGGGGGCCTGGGGGGGCCTGGGGGAGCGTGGGGGGCCTGGGGGGGCCTGGGGGGAGCCTGGGGGAGCCTTGGGGGGCCTGGGGGAGCCTGGGGTGAGCCTGGGGGGCCTGGGGGAGCCTGGGGGGAGCATGGGGGGGCCTGGAGGAGCCTGGGGGAGCCTGAGGGGGCCTGGGGGGCCTGGGGGTACCTGGGGGAGCCTGGCCCAGCTTGCTCACGTCTTGCTGCTCTGGCCCTTCATGAGTGGCCAATGAATGTCTCTCAGCTGAACAGGTCTTTCATAAACACTGCAGCCTTCCCCCACGGCAGGTGTCTTCATCCCTACCCCGCATGGGAAGAAGTGCCTCCAAGAAGCGGCTGGGCCCTGTGGAATTGCCGCACTGCAGCCTCTACCCTCAAAAACACTGCCTTTTGAAACCTGGCTGACTGGCTTTCCTCTGTCCTGCTGTCTTCCTCCAGCATTTACCCTGTAGGGGGCCTGGTGCAAGGTGCCAGAGATCCGAGTGGAGGGACCCACAGTCTAGAGAGGCAGACAGACCCACCTCCTCCCCTTTCCCCGGAGTCATCAGCTCCCTTCCACTCCTTCCTGCCGCAGTGTGGCTCGTAGGCGAGGGTGCCCCGGGGCACCCCGAAGCTCGTGAGTCTTCCCGACACAGATGTGAGCTAAGGATGCTCTCCGGCCTCCAGAATGGCTCCTAATTCCCTCGGCATTGACTAAGCACCTTTCAGTCACTGCTCCAGCCATTAATTTAAGTGCTGGCGTGGCCTGTAAGTCCTGTTCTCCTGGAGCGCCAAGGCTGTCCACACAGCCATTGATTTAAGAGACAATATCACTTGCTTCCAAGTTTATGAGGCAATAAACAGCCCCCGCATATTGATGAACGCTGAGGTGTTCGCTCAGCACATTTGCTGTGTGCATTTATTACCAGGGCTGTGCTTTTAAAGCAAATGAAACTGCAACTATTTTCATTTCCTTTGGTAGGGCTGTCCCTCCCCCAATAGCTCTTAATCTGTTTGATCCCTGGTCCCTCTTCCCATGGGGCTGCGGTGCAGCCACGTGATGGGCGGGACACCTGAAAACTGGCCCCACCCTGCCCTTGGGTCTTGGGGAGCCCCCCAGGGTCCTGACGCACTGTTGGGAGGGCTTGGAACAGTGGGGGACGAGGAGTGTCATTTTTCTGAAGGCCCCACCCTGAGCCTTCTCCTCTGCCTTGCGTCTTCCTCCCTGGAGAACAGCACACACGATAATAATAGAACCGAGCGACCACCAGCATCCACTCCCCCTGTGACATAACACACCAAATAAAATGCCTTTTCATCTTGAGCAGCTGGGATGCTACAAGGCTGGGCTGTTGGTCCATAAAGATGAATCTTCAGAGCATTTACTAGCTGGAATGGCCCGTGAATCCAAACTGGTTTATGTATAAAATATCAAGAAGTTTTGGAGGAGGTGGTGAGGCCAGGCAGGGAGCAGGCGGGAGAGACTGACCGCAAACTCTGTGCCGACTGAGCTGTTCCGTGCACGCCAAACGGTGAGGACAACACTTGGAAACGTACTCGATTATCCAGAACACAGCACTGACTTGTAGGCGTGGTAACCCCCATCTTTTCATCCATTTCCCTAATAGAGATTAGGGCGATGGCGGCCCTTGGCTGGAATTTTCCAGCTCAGTTCGTGCTCCCTGTAGCCCCTAAACCTACAATGGATCGCTTGGTAAAATAAGCATTAGCACTTTTAGCTGGACATTCTGATGTGGGGGGGTTGGAGATTTGAAGCATTTCTGAGTTTGGAATGAAGAGTGACTGGATAAGGGATTGGTTTTAAAGATCTAATAATATTGATTGCTTGAAGTCAGATAGTTTCCTAGTGAGGGAGAGGAGGCAAGTTTTCAGGAGATCTTGGGCTGTGTTTAGAATTTGAGGTGTGTGGTTGGAACCAGTGGGTCGCCTCCAGAGGCACCTTACATGGCAGCTGCCAGTGGTCCCCCTGGACTGGACTGTGGCTCCAAGCACATGGCATTTGGGGCCACCTAAGTTGGAAAGGTCAGGGACAGAGCCTGCCTTGAGAAGATGGCATGTACCCTCATCCCTTTCACTGGTCATTTGTCTATTCAGTGGACATTAGTCAACACCCCCTTACATACAAAGCACAGTGCATGTGGGAGATGCTAAATATGGGGCGCCCCTCTGCTAGGGGCTTTGTGAGATATTTGAGGGGTGAATCAGGGGCCTGCTCTCCAGAGCCTTACAATCCCAGCCGGAACTGGGGCACAGGGGCCAGATGAATGAATAAGTATGAATCAAGTACTCAAACCAAACAAACACAAACTGGCATCTTGTCAGGTTGGAGGTTAGTGAGAGTAACCAAGAACTCCTAGGGAAACGGGGAGGGGTACTCAAGAGGACTTTTCTTTCTGTGCAGAGGGCTCCAGGGACACACCAGAAAGGGAAGTTGTCCGGGTGAACAAGGTCCATCCACAGGGCCAGCCCACCAATATTTTCTGCCTCTCTGGAAGAACCATGGCCCCTAAAATCTATCTTCCATAAACCCTCTCTTCCAGGGAATCTTACTGGCAAGTTTATTGTCCTAAGAAACAGTTTAGGGAATTTTTATCTTTCCTTCCATCTCTTGCACATGCCAAGGCTAAGACTGTCCAAGGACTGCTTGGCAGCGCTAGAACCTCTCCAGCTGCACCCTGTGCCCAGGCAGGCAGGAGAGTCTATATCTCTCTGCACATCCTCTTCATCGACAGATGAATCTTTCAGGCCTGGGAAGAGGGGGTACTCTTGGGGTCGGAGGTGGTAATCCTGCCACCCCACAGGACTTTCAGTAGCTGTGTAGGTGGGGGCTCCCTATCCACGGAACTGACCGTAGGACAGGGACAGATATCTGCCCTTGGGAGTGACCAACAGTGTAAGGTGATGAGATGAAATGTGCTAATGTGCTGTGCACGGAAACTCAGGGGCACAGACGACAGGAACAGTCACCAGAAGGATTGGGGGGTGACACCGAGACCCGATTGTTGAGAGCTTGAGAGGTGACCGTCATCATCACCATCTGTACCATCACCACCACCACTGTTACCATCACCGTCACGCCATTACCGTCCAGCTGCTGTGGGCCAGGCCCTTTGCTAAGGGATTCATATGTATCTAGATGAATCCTTACCAGAACTTAGTGACCGAGGGACAGTGACCCCATTTTACAGATGAGGGCACTGATGATCAAGGATGTCACCCAAATAATAAGTGGAAAAGCAGGAATTCAAGCCCATGCGTCCTAACTTGAAAGCCTTAGTCGCCATACACCAGGCCTCCCCTCCTAGGACAGCGCCCCCGGGTGCTATTGGTTTCCTAAAGGTAAGAAACATGCAGTAAGAGTGGGGAAGTGATTGCTACATCCGTTCGTTCTTTGCAGCATTCATTCATTCACCACTGATCTGGCTGGGGCAGGCACAAAGCGGAAGCAGCCCCTCCCTTCCCCACTGCTCGCCATGGCCCTTCTGAGGCCAAACTTGGCCAGGTTACTGCCCCTGTCTGGGAGGAGCAGAAGGGGCTCAGTGGCCTCACCTCTCTGGCCCGAGAGCTGCCCTGGGGCCAGGGGCAGGGAGTTCCTGCTGCCTTCCCCTGCTGTGTCCTTCCTCTTTTCTTTCCACAGTCTACCTGAAAATGCTACCTATGCCTTTTTTTAAAACTACCCACACAAGACAAACCCCAATCCATCTTGCCAAAGACGTTTTCTCTTAGATTTAAAACCCTGTGTAATTTAAGAGATATGTAATTCATGTGCCTGCATTTAAACCATCAAAGTGCTTTTAAAAGAGCTATTTGAAATCTTTGGAGCTTTATGAACCTTTAAAGTTCTTTCTTTGAAACATGGGAATCACACACTGCCAAGGATAAAGATAGTCAAATACCAAAGGCTAGGGGTGGGTTTGAGACCAAATCCATGACATTTCACTTTACAGAACTGAATTTCTCATCTTTAACATCTACTTCCAATTAGGATCGCAGGCCGATGTGGAATCTCACACCTTTGCGGGGCCCTCCCCGGCCTCTCTGGGAGGCGCGCTCGCAGCCCGCACGAGGCGGAGGGGCGGAGGGGCGGCCCAGGGCCCCGCGACCCGCGCGCCAGCGCCCGCCACCAGGTAGGGGCCGAGCCGGCCGCAGGGGCGCGTGTCCGAGGCGCCGCAAAGCGCCAAGGCGAGGGCAGGAGTTTGCACACGCGTCGCCAGATTTCCAGCCCGGGGTCGGCTCCACTGTGGCTGAGCGCTTGGCCTCCGGCGCCCCGAATCTGCGTGACCCGAAGCGCCCCGGCCGCACCCCCAGCGCCCAGGTGGCGCCTGGGCTCCCTCGGGCCAGGGACCCCGGCCGGAGGCGGCCCCCACTGCGGCCCCGGCCCTCGCAGCTGACACTCGCGCGCCCGGGCCGGAGGCCCGCGGCGCCCCTCCTGCCCTGTCCCGGCAGCCGCGTGGGCCGCGCGCGCGCCCAGGGGGGGCGAGCTGGCGGGGACGAGCCCGTGCGCCCCCGGCGCTTTGCTCCCTCCGCCGCCGCCTCACTGCGGCGATGCAGGCGCGCTCTGCACGGCGGCCCGGCCCGGGCTGGCCTCTGCCCTCCCGCCGCGTCAGGGGGCCGACAGCCACGCACCGAGCTCGGACCCGCAAGAGGGCACAGGGAGCGGAGCCGCGACCTGCGCCTGTCGTTCCGAGCCCACCGCCCGCAGCACTCTAACGATGTGCCCAGACCCCCTCTCGGACCCCGACCTGGACCCGGGACCCGGCCAGAGCCGCTTTCCGGCCCGCCCGGCCCACGCGGCCCCAAGAGCGGGCCGGCCCCCTGCCCCAGCTCCAGCGCCAGCTCTCCCAGCGCTCCCGGGGTCTCGCCTCCAACTCCCTCCTCAGTCAGTCCCTGGGAAGCCCCGACCCGGCTTTCATGCCCCTGGCTAGGGGCTTGCGCTCTCTCTCCCCGCTCTGCCCTACCCCCCCACCGCCGGGGGCGACAAGCTGTCCAGGGTCAGTGATGGTCTGCGGACCCTGTGCGCCTAAGGCGGAGGAGGGCAGTAGGCCGGCTGCGCGGGGTGGCCCCTTCCTGCAGCTCAGTACACCCCAGTTCTGCCCCCGGGATCTACCCCGAGCCATCAGCTAAGCAAGTTCCAAGTGCTAAGGAATGCTTTTTAAAAAATTGCTACATTTGAGTAGTGGCCTAAGATTTTAAATCCTGGGGCTTTGGTTTCCTTCAGGAGCAATAAAGAAAGCCAGAGTTGATGTGACCAGGTTAAAATCACCAGGGGAGAGAGGGTGCTTGGGCCATGTCCACTTCCTCCCTCCTTCCCTGCACACCTGGCCTGTTTTTGCCTCCCTGTCTGTTTCCCCCTCAGGCCTCAGCAACCGGAGGACTTCCAGGTCCCCACCCCAGGCCAGAGTCCTCTTCGTCCTTTGCTGGTGACCTCAGCCCTGGCCTTGACTGTATTCCCAGCAGGAAATTCCTCTTGTTGAAAAGGAAGGAGAGCCTCTCCCTCTCACAGACACCGCCCGCTCCCAACTTCCGTGCTGCCTGTGGTATCAGCAGCCCCCGAGTACTCCAGCATCTGTGCAGTCAGCCTGGACACAACCGTCCGACCTATGCGGACACTTTTTCTCCCTTCCCCCTCTCAACACCAAGTTCATTCTGATCCAGATCCTGCCAGTCAGTTCCCTCCTTGAAATGTCCCCCAAATCCACGTCATGTTCAGTGAGGTTTGAGCTGGAAGGCTAAGAGCTAGAGGAAGAGCTTTCCAGGCAAGGGTCAGCGAGAGCACCCCACATCGGGGACCAGCCAGGGGTTTGGAGGCCCCCACTGGGGGCTCACCTGGCCGCCCGGCTTCGTCTCAGCGGTGTGGTAGCCAACACGTGCCCTCTAGTCCTGTGCCCTGCAGAAACCTCCTCTCTCATTGGCCGCTAACCTATCCAAGGGCCTCGGAGTCCGGTTCTATCTTCTGTCCCCCTCACCTCCTGCTCCCCGAAGCCCTGACCAGGTGTGGTGCTCGTCCTGTGACGCAGCCCACATCCCTCTCAGCCTCTGAAGGCTGGGATCAGGCCCCTGCTTTTCACAACAGAAGGGACCAAACAACCATTTCCACCTTGACCTCTCCTCGGAATCTCCGGACATGGGCAGGTCTCCGCCCCCCTCCACCACCAGCCTCGCCGGCACCCACCTCTGGCCCCTACTCCTTGGAGGCTGTGTTCATGGTCACGGGGCATTACGCAGAGTCGAAAGGCGGGATGATCTGCAGGCGGGAAGGGAAGGCTCTCCCGGCAGAGTATTTTTGTCAGTTGAATAAAACAGCTTACTATAAACACACGACCTCCGCTGACCATGCGCCACAAGACCTCTTTCTGGAGCCAACTTGGGAAAAAAGCCTGGCTCGGCGCATGTTTTTATCTGGGCTTGTGTTCATGGCAAATGACACAGACCTTTCATCGTAAAAGGCACGATACGTGACAGCTCAAGATCTAGGGATTCCCTGAGCCCAGAAGTCTTTACTATGTGCCTGTTAATGCGCAATAAAATACAGAGATTCAGAGAGCAGCCACCAGCCTTCCAGAAATGTAGAGGTTTGCCCCGGGACCTTGGGTCGTCCCATCACCATGGAAACGGGCTGCAACTGCGTGGAAGTAAGGCCAGGTGTTGATGGGATCGAAGTGTTCTGAGGAGGCGGTTCTGGTCAGGCTGAGCCTTGTTGTCTGCACCTGACCTGAATCAGTGTCTTCTTCCTCAGCCTGGGGGTGAAGCCTGGGAAGTTCTGTAAGTTCTACAGAGGTTTCCCTGGGGTTCCCCTGCGGGGAGAAGGCCAAGGGGTTCAAAGCGGCTTCTCCAGCTGGAACTTGCAGCCCACCCTTCTGTGGCTGTGTGACAGGCCTGTCCCCCGAGCCTGTGTCCTCAGGCAAGGGAGGAGTCATGACCCGGTGCTGGCCTAGATCATCACATGCTTAAAGGAGATAAGGTACACGAAAGCGCTGTGTAAATTATAAAGCGTTGTACAAATATCGGTTATGGTTATGGTACTTCACTTCCCCAGGGACTGGAATATGAGCCAGGAACTTACAAAATACCAAGAATAACAATGAATGATCATGAAGTTCTTACAGCTCTGAGGAACTCATATGTAGTATTTGGTCGAATCCTCACATCAGTCCTGAGAGGATAGATACCATCAGTATCTCCACTCACAGTAAGGAACAGGGTTCTAGGCCACTGGTCGGCTTTCACAGACAGGGCCACCGCTTGGGGAGCGCCTGTCTCTCTGTAGCTTCATCCTGACACGTGTGTCAGCCTACACGCTTCTCCACTTCCCCAGGCAGAGGAATGTGGGCTTTCCTGCTCCTCGGCCCTCAGTGGCCCAGGAGGGATTTCCTGCCAAGAGCAGAGGCCCAGCCATGTCCCAGAGGGTCATGCTTAGAAGTCCTGTTCCACAGCCCAGAAAAAAGGCCCTATCCCAGGTGGTTGGAGTGACACATGCATGGACAAAGGGGTCTTTCTGGTGAGGTGGCCTGGACTCTGGGATGTCTTCTAGCGTAGAGCAATATTGTCACCAGGGAGCTGCTCCCCACCCAAGCCTCCGGAGTGCAGACTCCTGGGGTCCCACACTGGGCCAGAAGCCCCCATGCTGGTTTTTGGGACCCCTTTTATATACTGCCACCAGCGGGTTGGGGATGAGGGGCGAGGCATATGCTGCGTTAACTCCCTGGCCAGATACAGCAGTGGAACCAAATTGCTTTTCCCCACCGACCACTCTCCTTGATCCCGGCTCCTGCCGCTGTCCCGTCCTCTGCGTGTGGCCTCTGGCCACCTGTTCCTGGATGCTATCTGAGTGCCTGTCAATGCTGCTCTGCATTTAAAGAGAGACGCCCCCTCCCTGAGCTCCGGCCTCTGCTGTGCCTGTGGCACTCCGGCCAAGGGAGCGCTTCTCACTCAGAGGAGATCCCAGCTCCCGGACGCCTCCCTAGACGCACGGAAAATTCTCCTCCCACCAAAAGGCAGTGCAGTGAAGGCACCTGTGGGGCTTGTGAGCGTGGTGTTTCTAAAGCAAAGACCACCTGCCACCCCATGCAGCCACTAATCAGACCACGTTATTTGAGTTCTCTCAGGCAGAGGATTGGCTGTGCTGGTAATAACGTGCTCACAGTGCATGTTTCCATTTGAATTAATTTTTGTAGCTAATTCTGGCTGCTGAATGTCTTCATTTAAAATATACATATACATGTATTTTGTTCAGTATTTTAATTAGGCCCAAAGGAATATACTTTCAAATTTTGGTACACTTCATTTGTTATATTAATGAAAAGCCACTTTAAATCAAGTTTCATGTTGATATTTCATTATGTATGCTGTTCTCACACATCTCTAAAAGAGATTTACGTTACAGGTAGTAACCACAAATACTGGCAGTGGACAAGCTATTAATTTAGAATGTAAAGTTTACTTTTGAGGTGCAGCAAAAATATAAGGTTACACTCTTCTCCAGAGCAGTAACTTCCCTATAAGGTGGCTGCACCTCAGATTCCAAAAGGTGCCCACCACCCTCATCCTCACCCTCACCCTCACCTCCTTCCAGAGGCCTGGCCTCCGGCCTGAGGGGAGCTGTTGTTCACACCGCCATTTACAGGCCTGAAGACCCGGTCCGAGCCCCAACTGGGGGATGAGCAGCTGACGCTGAGACTCTGGGAAGGAAAGGGTTTGGGCACGTGGAGGCCTTTGGGCCTGGAACTGCTGTGCTGTGGCCTTGCTACGTGAGCTCATGCCATCTGCACGCATGCATACTCAGCGGTGGTGACAGGGTACACAGCCCCCCTCCCGTGGCCTTGACTGTGATGTTGGTCTAGCCTTTGGCCACTGCTGAATGTTTCTGTGCTCCAGGCGCCGTGCCAAGCATGTTAGCTGTGCCATCTCACCGAATCCACACCACCTCACAACGTTGCTGGCACTGCCCCGACCCCTGCGCGGCAGAGGAGAAAACTGAGCCTTAAGTGGCTAGTGGGTCATACAGTTAAGAACTGAAGGCACGGTGCTGCCGCACACCATGTCCCGCTGAGAGCAGGTTCTGCTGGAGACAGACCGCCCCATCCCTGTTGCTGGGATATGGTGGCATAGTTGGGGCTTAGCTGAAAAAGAGGAAGGCCAGCGCTGTCAGGCACAGGACTGTGCGGGAAGGTGAGTCACGCTTCCTTCAAGGCTGTCAGCTGACATTTAGCCTGACACACGCCCTGGCACAGAACTGCCCTCAGTTTGCTAGATCCTCTCCGCACTTCAGCAGGCTGAAAGAGACCTATGCAGGAAAATAAAGCAGGAAGATGATTTTCCAGACTGCTCTGAATCCTTGTGCATGCAATTTAACTGCACCTCCCTTTCCTTGGCATGAGTATGGGGGACAGAGCAATCAGACCATGCTTCCTTTATGTGGCCCTCAATGCCTTACACACACTTTGACACACATTATTTCACTGGACCCTTGTGATGACCCTCTGCATCAAGGTGTTATCTTACTCCTGTTTACAACCAGGTCTCAGAGAAGTCAAGTGACCTGCCTCAAATCACACAGCCAATGCAGACTGTCAGGGGAGTGCCAAGAGGTGAGCGAATGCCCAGCAGCTCCGCTGACTGACAGCTGTGTGTTACACTTTCCTAGTGATCTATGGTGGGGAGATGGAATGTATCCTGGTTGACTTCATAATGTAGTGTGATGGAAAATAGCAATGTCAGACAATATTCTGCAACTCTTTTAAGTTGCATTTGTTTAAGAGACTTTTTAAATGTACAGGCGATTATCTTATGCCTGGCTGGCTGGTACTCAGTACCATGTGCACTGAAATAACCTCTTTCTAGAAACTTAAGGTAAATATGGCAGCTTAGCAACTAAAGGAGTGTTCCACACAATGTCTGGAACTCCTATTTGGCTTGACTTTGAAAATGATAATTATTAATAATAACACATATTAGCTACAATTTGTTGTGCACCTGCTCATTGTGGCCAGGTCGATCATGTCATCAATTCAAGTTGTACACACCTGCCTGCCAGCCCCTCCATCCAGTCAGACTGGCCTGTTTGGCTGAGGACCACATCAAACTCTTTCCCACCTCGGGGCCTTTGCATGTGCTCTTCTGTCACCGGGAATGCTCACCCATGGGCTTTGCATATAGAGGCTCCTTCCCATGTTCCCAGCTCTGCAAGCCTGTCTCTAACCATCCACCTGGCCCTTTGAGATGTTTTTGCAGAGCACTGAGTTCTTCCCAGCAACAGCCAGGACCCTTGGATCATGTTATGTCCATATTTCTTTGTTTCCTTTCTCTCTCCCACTTAGGGTTGTCAGCTAAGACACAGAATGCCCAGTTAAATTTGAATTTCAGATAAACAACAACTATTGACACTTTACACTAAAAAATGTTGTTTATTTGAAAATCAGACTTAACTGGACATCTTGTATGTTTATTTGCTCAGTTTGGCAACCCTGTGTCCACCAGCTGAAAGGCTGCATGAAGAAAGAGACTATATGGCCCAACAGTGTATTCTCAGGGCCTGGCTCACAGCAGGTGCTCAGGAATTGTTTCCTGAACACACCGAACAAGTGGTTGTGTGGCCATCCCAACCAGCCTGGCCGACACGGCAGCCCGTTCCCCTCTAGACGGTGCCCAGAGCAGCATCTAGCACCGCATGTCAGCACCGGCCGCCCCTGACCCACAGTCCGGAGAGTAAGGTCCAGAGCAGATCAGCAAAGTTTCCAGGAAACCATCTTTGAGATACTTAAAACTGGGCAGGAAACACGAAAAATGGGGGGGCAATGAATCTCAGGTGACAAAACTAGACCGTTGGTGCACCTTGGTGATTTGGGGGCAGAGCAGGCTGTGTGAGATGGGGTGTGGGCAGGCGGGAGGTGACAAGACGAAGCTGGTGTGACCTCATAGGGACTGCGCATCCGTTAGAGCTGCTCGTCGCCATGGAGACCAGACAAATGGGCCAGACGGCCAGGGAAGCAGGATAAAGGGGCCATAGGGACGGATGTTCAAGGAGAGCCAGAGTTAAATATACACGATGCGGCCGAGTAAGGGCTGGGGGCCGGAGAGAGCTGCCCAGACCGCCCCAGGAGGCGTGTGGGAGGAAGGAGGGGAAGGGAAGCGTGTGCCAGACCAGAAGGACTCAGAGACCCCGGCAGTAAAGCCAGGAGGGAGCGGTCCCTAGGGCCACAGCCCCGTCAGCCTCCTATTGTGAGTTCCCCGCCGGGGAGCTGGATAACAGGGGGCTTGTCAGAAACACCGCAAACTTGGGAGTGTCCTGGACTTGGTCTCAGCTGCGAGGCATGAGCAGTGTCAGCTGCTTGTGAGGCTGAAGGGACCGGGTGCAGTGCAGCAGGGTGGTCCCTAGGCCAACACGGGTCCTGACTGCAGGGCGATCTGTCTCCTTCTCCGGGAGGCTGAGCCCACCCCAACCGCAAGCAGAGGCTGAAAGTGCCGGGCCCTCCCTCTCCCAGCTCCCCCAGCAAGAGGTGGCCTGTGGTGTGTTCTCCTGGAGGTCTGGGAGTCTGCGGAAGGCTTTGGGGGGGCGGTCCTCTTGGATGAAGACAGAACCCTCTCCCTCACCATCCCCCTCTTGCTTTAGGTGAAGTGGAGGACACAGAGCCTTGGCTGTGAGAACCACTTTGTAGCCTGAGGACCAAAGGCAACCGTCTAAGAACAGGGGCTGGAGCTGCTACAGGGAGTTGGTCCTCAGCGGCCTCACTGGGCTGGCGATCTCACCCTGGGGCCACACCCCAGAGCACACTGCCCGAAGGGGAAAGCAGCCTGAGTGCCGGAGGCGCCAGCGTCGGTCCCCTTGACTGAATGTCCCCCGCCGGCCCCCCGCGGCCCCTGAGCCTGCTGCCCACCTGTAACCAGCCAGGAAAACAGGAAGCCCGCAGAGCATCTAAAGAGAGGGAATTAGGTGCGGGCATCAGAGGGCTGAGAGAGTGAAGGGAGCACCTTGGATGCTCAGGATCCAGGCTCAGACGGCAGGGGCGGCGGGGAGCGGGGCCGCACGGCTGCCGCTGGGAGCTCAGGAGGAAGCCCCGGGCAGGCTGCTGGGCAGTGCCAAGGTGGGACGCCCGCATGGCCCCCATTGCCAAGGCCCCCGTCAGGCCTCCTGGGCCAGCTAACAGGGGCCTCAAAAGGCAGATTCGCGGTGGGTGGAGCAGGGGGTGTGGAGCTGAAAGGTGGCAGATATATCCAGGTGCAAGGCCAGGCCCCCGGGCCAGGCTGCCTGGGGTCAGACCCTCATCTGTGGCCTGGGACATACTCAGATGCTCCAGCTCCAGCAGGGACGGTGACAGCAGCTGCCTCACGACATGGGGGCCAAGGGGGTACCTATAAAATTCTTCACCCAGTGCCTCTTGCCACAGGCCGCAGATCAATGAGCAGCTGAAGAAGGTAAAACGTTAAGCAAGTGAGCATTCCTTGACTCACACCTCTGGCCCCTGTACCCTAAGACCTGCTGGCTGACCAGGTAGGTCCAGGGGCCAGACCAACACCCTTTTCAGGGTGAGGCTCCCAGGTTCTCCACTTTGTTCCCGCCCCTCGACAGCTGTCGCCCTGCAGGACCCCTTAGGCCCGATGCCTACACCCCCAGCCACCTCTGCCTTTGTCCAGGAAAATCCTGCCCGGTCCCTGGATGCCTCCCCCCACGCCACATCCTCCATGGCCCTCTCCTTGCTCCGCTCAGCAGGTTCCTGCCCGACCCAGCCTCCCTCCTCTTCCCTGGGCCCTCTCAGCAGAGCTCCTGCAGTCCCTTCAAAGCCACCACCTTCCCCCAGCCCCTGATTTTTCCCACAGTGGCGCCTTTTGGGCTTGACTTACGTCCGCTCCTCAAAGATGCTTCTCTGGCACATTGACACAGGAGCTTCCTGTTACACTCTGCATGTCACCTCAGATGTTTTCCTTTATGACATGTATTCCCATTGGTAATTGTTTTTTTGTTTGTTCATTGTCCTCCCCCCTTCACGGAAGTGCCCTGGGGCCAGCATCCAAGTCGGTCGGCTCGCACTGTGGACACAGCTCCTGGTTCACAGTGGGCACCTGCCACCGGTCATCCGTCCATCCATCATCTGTCATATTCTAGGCGTATGTATACAATGTGTAATATCTATAACATTTGCATTATAAATATATAAATAATAAACCACTGGCTCGCTCTCTTGAACTCCAGGTCACTTTGCCTGTCTCTAGTTGTATTTTGTCATGATCATAACTATTTGACTCATTGCCCTATTTATTGCTAAACACTCTCCTGCCAGCCCAGGAGCTGATCTGCTCTCTGTGTCAATGCCTGGCACGGCCCAGCAGGTGCTCAGTCCTGCCCTGTTGGCCTGGCCTATAGGCAGACCCCCTTGCATCTCCCCTGGTTCTGATTTCCAGGCACTGGAGGAGTGGCCATGCCAAGGTCCCACCATCACAGGCACCCCCCGGGCATGACTGTCCTCCTCGGAGACCCAGGCGCCCCCCAGGTGTGACTGTCCTCGTCAGAGTCCTGTGTTGGAGTTCCCATTTGTGAGAATTTGCTCAAGGCCTTTCTGACTTGAAAGCTGCTTCCCTCCCCAGTTCATCCACACAGAAAACTGGAAGACAGTTTACTGAAGTTTAAAGAACTTTTAAAAAGAAGATGGGTGGGAAGGGAGGGATAAGAGGGAAAAAGGGGGCATTACGATTAGCATATGTAATGTTGGGGGGGCACGGGGAGGGCTGGACAACTCAGAGAAGACAAGTAGTGATTCTATAGCATCTCACTATGCTGATGGACAGTGACTGTAATGCGGTTGGTGGGGGGGACCTGATGAAGGGGGTAGTTTAATAACCATAATATTGCACATGTAATTGTAGATTAATGATACCAAAATAAATTATTTTAAAAAAAGAGCTATGAGCCATCACAAGAGTCTCAGGTGATGACAATTCTGAACCTAGATCATAATGTTTGTGAAAATACCTGTCATTCTAGAAGCATTCCACCGTCCACACCCCTGCTCCTGACCCTTCCCCGGAGCTCCTAGCTTTCCCCAGGCTGAGCCTGCAGCCACGGCAGTCACCCCTCAGTCTCTCAGAAGGATCCACGTCTTTCCACACTCTGAAAGTGGGGGAGTGGCCTCTTGGCATCTCGAGGGGGCGTTTGGTCCGCTATGACCCTGAGCCTGACCTGAGCATCCAACTCCGGGCTCTGCATGAAGGAGGCCCTCTGGGGACCTAGGTAGCCAGGCCAGGCTGCAGCAGGACAGGGGCCTGGGGAGTGCCCTCCAGGTGGTGGTGTCCTGGCCAAGGTGCTGGACCCCATATCTCCAGCTAAAAACAAAGCTCACGCCTGCAGTTCTGGGTGTGCAGACAAATGCCAGCACTGCAGGACTGTCTAGGTTGTTCTCTTTTACTAGCAGCACCCCAGATGCAGCTTTGACTTCATCTGTCACGACAAAACAGCTGTCCTCACGTCCTCAGAAGACTCCTGGCCAGCAGAGCCGGCAAGAGAGCCCCAGGCCTGCGAACGGCGCCTCCACCTGCCCCCAGAGGAGCGGGCCTGGAGCTGGTGAGGGTCTAGGCAGGAGGATTCAGTTCCTAAACCATGTTTTCCTGTTGGCCCTGGAGTGTAGTTCGAAGAAGTAGTGCAGTGAATTCTGCTCCCATGAGCTTGAGAACCCCTATTTTAGGAGGCTGTGATCGTGGCCCAGAGATCCACAAAATGGCCAATGGGAGAAAAATTCTTCCTGAAGAAACCCCAGTGCATGTATGGCACCCAGCTTTCCTGCCGACAAGACCTGACATGACCTGGCAGACTGCGTCATGAGGCTCCACCCACAGCTGCCTGAAGCTAATGACATGTCACAACTGGATGTGATTCCAGTGGCTCCCTGCCCCAGAACAGTCCATTCAGAGGTAACATCGGAAAGGGAGAGAGAGAGAGAGATGTGGGGGGGGAGGGGGAGGAGTGGTGTTGCTCATTGAACAGAAATTCACTTCTTTTGTAGAAAAATACAAATTTAAGGAACCAAATAAAAATTGGTAACCAAACCCTTTAATGATGGAAACTGTTAATATGTTGAAGGATATGCTTCCAGAGCATATTCTCTGTGCGGGTACAGATAGATGTATGAAAGGGCCTGCATTGTTCTGGAATCTACTTTTCTTGCTTAGAAATAGATTTTTGATGTCACAAAATTTGCACTTGCGTTTCTTGTGTGGACTTGTTATTCCTTCAACCAGTCGGGGAGGCTGGCCCCAGTTCTGCATTTCTGCACCAGTTCACTGAGGTTTCTCATGGGAAAGCTGAGACGCCACCCGACCCTTCCCTATGGGTCTGGCTCACACGTGGGAGCCTGATTAGCAGACTGGACTTGATTATTCAAGCCTGAAACTCCACCCAGGCACACATTGGAACTCAGGTTTCCCTGAGCTCTGCCAATGGTTTTGGAGACCTGACAGGGCTGCTGATGAGGGGAGGATGACACAGGAGGAAGGTTTGAGCTTTTAGCAATGAAGTTGCGGACAAGAGGTCACTTGGTCCAATGGATTCATTTTGCAGATAGAGAGACTGAGGTCAGAAACACAAAACTAAGGGAGAGAAAAAAAAGGCAAAAAGGAACGAAGTTTTTAAAAATTATTATAACTCATTCAATTTTTATAAAAGATTAATATGCAGCTAGAAAGATCAACAAAGGATACAAATAGAAATTTTCTAAAAGACAAAACGTGAATGAGTCAAGAACATATAAAAAACGTTAAAACTTGCTGATGAAATGAAAACAAACCAGTAAAATATCTTTTTTTGTCTGTCAAAATTTGGTTGGGTAGTGGGGCAGGAAAGAAACTCTGTGCTGGCTGAGTTCACGGAGTTAGACTCTTGTCTACTTCCAATGGGATTTTTAGTGATATGATCTCCCCAGAGTGTACCTTGGTGATATGACCAAATAGCTTTGAATACAGTCATCCCTTTGACACATTGTTTTTACAGGAATTTACCCTAGGAATTTATCTTAATGAATTAATTAGAGAGAGTCACAAAGATTTATCTTCTAGGATGTTCACTGCAGCATTTTTTATGATGGTGAAAATTTGGAAAAGACATAAATGTCCAACAATAGGGGATTGGTGAAATAAATGGAGCCCTAGGCAGTCACTAAGATTCAAATTTTACAAAAATTAATGACATGAAAAGGCTCACAATATAATAAATTTTAAAATTTGCTTATAAAATTGAATGCTTTATTAAAGTGAATATTTCTGGGTGCCAGGTTTATAGGTAATTTTTATTTTTAATTTTTATCTCTACAATCCCATGCTTTTCAAAATTTCTATAGTGGACACATTTTTAACCTCTTAAGAAAAGGGGACACAGAAAGGGGGTGAGGCGATGGTAGGGAGAGAAGGAAATAAGCATTTGTGAGGTTATTCTTTGCTGACTGTTGTTCCCCATTAGCTGCAGGGTCAGGGGCTCAGTGAGGGTGTCCTTCACGGCCCCCCCAGTCCTGCGGTGCCCAGCACCCACACGGAACCCCGGGGCTGGGCTGGAGTCCAGTGAGTGGTGGGTGCCGGTGGGCCATGCAGGACAAGACAATGGCGCTGAAGACCGAGGGCGGCCTGTAGTCCTGTTTGCATCTGGTTCGAGTAATAAGCAGACAATGACGGGGATTTCAGTGGTTTCTGCACCCAGGGCTCTGCCACATTTCCACATTCTGATTCCTGGGCTCTCTGGAGTTTTGCTTTCCCAATATCCCAATTCCCTGTCCCCCATCCTCACTAGGGGGAAGTGAGTGGGAAGTGTTTCCACTTCTTATTTCCTCCTGGGAATACAGCTGCCCTCCCTTCCCCACCCGCACTGGCTGCCTTCCCACAGGTCTGCCTCCACACACGGGTAGGAGCACTGAGCCGGGAGCCTGGGCAGGGAGCCAGGCAAGTCAGGACAGTGGGGGGGAGGCGCCAGGGAGAGGAGGCAGCCAGGACACAGAGGACCAGGGAGCCTGCAAGTAGTGCCAAACACCCAGATTCGTCCCGACACTGTAGACACGTCAGCCAAAGGCCAGCTTGCTGGGGACCCAGCCACGCCTCTCTGAGAGGGTCGTAGTGGCCGTGGGGACGGCCGCACTGCAGCAGGTCGCACGGAGTCAGGGAAAGTGAGCGGCAGGAAGGGCGGATTTTAGGTGAGGCATAAAGGAAGCCGAAGCCTTGGCAGAAGACAGCAGTGCCACATGACCCCTCTTGACGCCATCCCTAGGAGGTGGGTAGAGGCTACCCCAAGAAGGTGAGAGAAGGGAACTTTGGGGACCAAATTCTCCCTGAATCTAAATCCCATTAAAAATAGGAAGAAATAGAACAGCTACATGTAAGAGAATGAAACTGGATTACTGTCTAACCTCATACACAAAAGTAAACTCAAAATGGATCAAAGACCTGAACGTAAGTCATGAAACCATAAAACTCTTAGAAAAAAACATAGGCAAAAATCTCTTGGACATAAACATGAGCAACTTCTTCATGAACATATCTCCCCGGGCAAGGGAAACAAAAGCAAAAATGAACAAGTGGGACTATATCAAGCTGAAAAGCTTCTGTACAGCAAAGGACACCATCAGTAGAACAAAAAGACATCCTACAGTATGGGAGAATATATTCATAAGTGACGTATCTGATAAAGGGTTGACATCCAAAATATATAAAGAACTCATGCACCTCAACAAACAAAAGCAAATAATCCAATTAAGAAATGGGCAGAGGACATGAATAGACACTTCTCCAAAGAAGAAATTCAGATGGCCAACAGGCACATGAAAAGATGCTCCACATCGCTAATCATCAGAGAAATGCAAGTTAAAACCACAATGAGATATCACCTCACACCAGTGAGGATGGCCAACATCCAAAACACAAACAACAACAAATGTTGGCGAGGATGTGGAGAAAAGGGAATCCTCCTACACTGGTGGTGGGAATGCAAATTAGTTCAACCATTGTGGAAAGCAGTATGGAGGTTCCTCAAAAAACTCAAAATAGAAATACCATTTGACCCACGAATTCCACTCCTAGGAATTTACCCTAAGAATGCAGCAGCCCAGTTTGAAAAAGACATATGCACCCCTATGTTTATCGCAGCAGTATTTACAATAGCCAAGAAATGGAAGCAACCTAAGTGTCATCAGTAGATGAATGGATAAAGAAGATGTGGTACATATACACAATGGAATATTATTCAGCCATAAGAAGAAAACAAATCCTACCATTTGCAACAACATGGATGGAGCTAGAGGGTATTATGCTCAGTGAAATAAGCCAGGCAGGGAAAGACAAGTGCCAAATGATTTCACTTATCTGTGGAGTATAAGAACAAAGAAAAAACTGAGGGAACAAAACAGCAGCAGACTCACAGAACCCAAGAATGGACTAACAGTTACCGAAGGGAAAGGGACTGGGGATGATGGGTGGGAAGGGAGGGATAAGAGGGAAAAGGGGCATTACGATTAGCAGACATAATGTAGGGGGGGCACGGGGAGGGCTGTACGACTCAGAGAAGACAAGTAGTGACTCTATAGCATCTCACTATGCTGATGGACAGTGACTGTAATGGGGTTGGTGGGGGGGACCTGATGAAGTGGGGAGTTTAGTAACTATAATGTTGCACATGTAATTGTAGATTAATGATACCAAAATAAAAAAAATAAATAAGAGGAAATAAACGCATCTGCCCTAACAGAAGTACGTTCCTCAAAGGAACCCCAGGGGACAAAACTCATGCGTTCAGCCACGTTAACAGAACGTGCTGTGTGCCAGGTGCCCTTCAGGCTCTGGAGACCCGGAAGCAAAACAGAGCCTGTTCTTGTCTTTGCAGAGCTCTGAGTTTACTGATAGAAACCCAAGACTGACAATATGGCGCAGAATAAAGCCCGAACCGTGGAAGGGAACGGGGTCGGGGAGAGGGCCTGCTAGGAAGGGGAGCGGAGCTGCCTAGGGAGGTGGCAGCTGCACGCCCCCGGGCTCAGGGATGTGGCCACCCGAGGGATAGGCACTGCTGGGCCCCTGGCAGAAGCAGCCACCTGGCCTGTCCCCAGGGAGGGATGGGGGACCCAACACTTGACTGGCTTTTGCTCATTTCTCCTGGTGTCCATTGGAAGCCGTCCAGGAAAGTTCCAGCAGAGGGCCCTTGGTTGCCCTCTGGAAGGCTAATTAGCGTGTGGGGCCTGCGGGCAGGGGAGCCATTCATTGGCACAAATGGCGAGACAGCACGGGGCTGCTTTCTGATGGCTTTTTGAAGGTTGCTCATGTTTGATTGACAAAGGCCGTATGTCTCCAGGGCTGGGGCTTTGGCCTCTCTTCTAAGCTCTCTCTTTCTCACCTCTAAAACAGGTCCTCTCTGCTTTGATTTCATATATGCAATTTTTTCAGCCTGTTCTGTAAAGGGAGGAACTGCATGAATCTTAATGTGTCATGCCAGACAGGGCTGACCGTGGCGGCCCCTCCTGGCTCCTGGCCCTGAAGACCACCAGGGTCCCCAGCACAGCCCCCCAGAGGGCCCCTCAGTGGTGCAGCTCCCCTGCTGTGGCGCTCTGGCCGCAGGGGCGAAGGCCTCAGGACAGCTGTGCCTGGGGCCCCGGAAACCCCCGGGACTCACGGGCTGGGCACCTGCCCCTGGGGCGGCTCCTGGGAGTTCTGCACCCACACCTCCTGAGCAACCGCGGCCTCCCAGGAAGGCCAGCAGGAAAGGCTTTTTCCTGCCTCACCCGAGTCCTCGGGGCCGGAACAGCTGCTCCTTCTTCCTCCCGCCACCCCAGTGGAGCCCTGCCATGCGACCTCAGTCCCTCACCATCCTTGCTTGGCTGACCTCTTCTCCAAGCAATTCTGGCAACTTGTAATTGCTTTTTTTCAGTCTTCTCTCGGAGTGGCACGTTGAGAATCACGGACCCCACTTAGTTCTGCGGGCGGGCCAGGCTGGGCCAGGAGGACCAGCTTGCTCCTGGAGGGGTGAGAGGAGGGGCAGGAAAATGGGAGCCGGCATGGCTGTCAGGGGATGAGAGTGACAGGCCATCACCGCGCTCTGATGACTGCCTGAATGTTTGCTTCACTTTGTCAAAAACAACACCGTCTTCCTTGCATGACACTCCAACACCTGTCTGTCCCTCTGCGTCCTTCAGTCAGCGTCTTCAGTCACTGTCAGGGTGCCTGTGTTCTTTCCCCTTCATTGGGAACCCCGTTATTTCTGCTACCCATGCACTCGGTGCCTACCCTGAGTCCTGAGCCCACCCAGGAGCGACCCCGAGCCCCCGGGACCCCCACTCCACCCCCAAGGACGTGCTGCCCCCTCTGAAGCCCCACTCACCTGAGGCACTGTCGGAACCACCTGCAGGACACACATGACCCTCCCCCCCCTTCCACTGTTGCTGAGCTGGGGGAGCCACGGGGACAGGGGCGTCACAGGATTCCAGAGGAGGGTGACACGGGGAAGCACACGGTGCCCACAGGCCACTCTGCCCCAGGGCAGGAGTCCGCTGGCCCAAGTCCCTCTGTGGCCGAGCAATTCGGGCAACTTGTAATTCCTTTTTTTCAGTCTTCTCTCGGAGAGGCACGAGACTCTGACAGGAAGGTCTGGGTGGGGCCTGGTCCTGGGGCATGGCCAGTGTGTCCCCAGCTGCCACCGACTGTGGTCCCAACCCGTTTTCCAAGCCTGTTTTCTGTCCTTCTGTTGATCCTGCGAGCCACCTGATGTCTTTCTAATACATTCTGTTTCTGCTTGAATCAACCTGGTTGCTCCCCGGTTCTGCTCCCCCAGGACTGGGGCGGACTCCCTCATGCTGCTGTCGGGGCGCTGTCAGCATCTCCGGTCTGTGCGGGTGACCGGGACGCACAGCCAGGGAACACCGAGGGGCCCTCTTCATTCCCTCATAGAGGCTGCACCTGCCGCTCTCTCCATAGATCCGTGAGGGTCAGTCACAGGGGCCTCTTGGGCCTCTTCATCACCAGTGGGGTCACTCCAGACCACCCTGTGTCCTCCCTGGTGACCTGTCTGTATTTCAGCTTCTCTGAGCAGGGCTGGCCACCGTGGGCACCGTGGCCACCATGGCCATCACCCACGTCCACAGTCAGGGCCCAGAGAATGGTCTTCCCCCAAGAGATAGCTCCTCTCCTCCTGAATGGAGGGCTCTTTATTCTAGGGAAGCAGGGAAACCACGCAGCTCACAGATGGCCCCATGATGTCACCGAGGAAAGAGGAAACATTACTTTTACCTCTGTAACAGTAAAATCAATAAATGAACCATAAGCTAATGAAAGAACATCCTTACAACTATAAACCGCTGTTTCTCGATCTCTTAACTATCCCTCTTTTGGTGATGATCTCCTTGGAGGACCTCCATGTTTCCACTCCTGCTCTGGCCTGTGTGGAACCACCCCCAGATCCAGCTCTCAGGACTCAGGTATGCAAACAGGGGAGACACCGGGCCCCACGGGCACACTTAGAATACGGTGTCTGACTGCTTCTCCATGGAGGAAGAGCGAGAAAGTGTGGGCCCAGTGGGCGGGTGAGGAGGAGGCCACAGGGATGCGTGACTTCTGACCCCCTGCAGTGTCACCGGAAGGTGGGAAGGCCCGGGATCTCACAAAGACGCCCCGCGCCACTTCCGTGAAGGGTGACGCTGGGACCAGGTTGGACGACTGGTCCACATAAGCAACTATCTCCATCAGGATTTGAAGCCACAAGCAGGAGAAAAAGGCTTATCATGCAAGAGATGCGGCAGCAGGTCCCAAGAGTGAGTTTCAGACCCAAAGAGATGTCTCCCACACCTTCAAAACTGTTAGACTGCAAAATGCATATAACCATGATAAGATAAATGGAAAATAAGGAAAGACCGCCATTGACGCACTGGAAACATGGCTTCATTCGCAGAGTCATGATGCAGACAGGACAGCAGGCGGCCCAAGGCTCCACACGCACCAAGAGAGACCCTGCCTGAGGGCCCCCACTAGGGCCTCGGGAACCCCAAGCTGGGAGCGGGGCTGGGAGTGAGGAGGAGGCTTCCTGGTGCGAAGGATTTCATTGTTTCTAAGAGTGAGCAGCTGCCATTTAACATCGTCAGTAGATTCCTCCTACGGAAGGGACATGCGGGTCACCTAGAGAGGCGCTCCGGTCCCAGGGGAGCCCACAGCTCAGCCCCGTCAGCTGCGCAGAAATAAAGCAAGTGGGTGCCCTTGGTTCTGGGACAGAGTGACCAACCCGCCCAGTCTGCCTGGGACAAGGGATTTTCAGTGCTCACATCCAGAAGTCTGGGGGGAAGCTGGGACTAGTGGGCCTGCCCCGGGTGGAGCGTCCCACGGGACTGGGCCCTCCTCCGATCTCGCTGCCGGGGTTGCTGCCAAGCCAGCCAGGGCCTCCTGAGGAGCCCAGCACCGGGACTTCTCGTTAGGTCTCCTGTTACTGCAGCGTGGTGCTGAGGAAGGTGTTCACGTCCTCCTGGAAATGGCCACCCAGGAGGAGGAGGGAGGCCTGACCTGGGCCTGGGGCTCGACATCAGGCCTGGGCCTGGAATGTGAGCGTGCTGGTGAGGGGCTGGTGACAGCTCTGATGACTGGACACATCATCCACACTGCAGGCTCACCCTCAGCCTCGGGGTACTGAGGCCCAGCAGTGCAGTGACCCGAGGGCCCCGCAGACCAAGGGAAGGAAGCTGGGGAGAAAGGGGACTTTCCTTTCCATGGAATACTGAGAAGTGTGTTACACACACACACACATGCACACACACACATGCACACACAGTATCAGTGTCAGGTTCCTGGTTTTGATATGGAACATGGTTACCTGAGAGGTAGCTGTTGGGGTAACCAGTGAAAGGTACACGGGACCTCTCTGTGCACCTTCTTGTGAATCCATAATTATTTAAAAATGAAGTCTTTAAAAAAGATATGGGATACATTTTTTCATAATAAAAACCTGGCCATGTCCTAAGTCACAGAAATAAGCTCCAACAAATTCCAGAAGGGAAAGATTAGAGCTGGGACATCATCTTCTACCCCAAGCTGTTGGAGTGGACAGTCAGGTGCCCAGGAACTGGCCAGTGGTCAGGCAGGGTGGCCACCAAAGGGCCCTATGAAACACACTAGGCTCTGCTGGTGGAGGGCCTGGGCCTGCTTTGAAGAGGACAGTATGATTAGTAAAATGGGGACATTTCCATAAGGGCCCCAGTGGAGGTGACTGTAGCAGTTGAGGAGGGTTGTAGCACTCCCGCCAACACACAGACACACAGACAGACACACAGAAACATACATACACACACATATACCATGTTGCTACTCAGCCACCTCTCTGGAGTCCTCCTAATTTCTTGTGGACACCCTACTCCTCACCTTCCCTACAGTGCAGGGTGGCAGGGTAGGCCCTGAAGTTACGGGACAAAAAGCAAAGCTCCACAAATGGCCTAAGAAACACACCCCAAGTGCCATGCATGGGGCACAACAGACTTGTTTCTGCAGCAACATCAGCCTTCTGTGGCTCACAGAGCTTCCAGTGGGAAAAAAACATAGAAAATGTGAAGTTTTCTCATTACTCTTATAAAGTTTCTTCTTTACTCTTTTGTGTAGGACTGAAATATTTCAATACAATCTCCAACAAAATCCATCTCAAATCCAATAAATTATGGGGGAAAATAATTGGACATAACAACAGAAACCTAAAATAAGGGGGTTTCTGTGAGCAATTATTTTCCTGTGAAATTGATTTTCTCAAAGAACAGAAGAAAACTATATATTCAAAGAGACTAGGGAGGGAATTTCATCTATAATAAGAGAACCATCTGAAAATTTTAAAATATTATTTTTAGAAGTAAAACATTAATTACTCATTGTTTCTTAGCTCCACAGAAGCAGTGAACAATGTATTGGATGTTACAGAAAGCCAAACTAAGACCTCAAGAAATTCTCTGAGCACTTAGAAGGAAGAATAAAGGGGTGAACACTATGAATAACAAGGAAGATCAGAAAAAGGCAAGAACTCAGAGTATCTATTGGGAGATCTCAACAGGAATTCCAGAAGGAAACAATGGAGCAGAGAAGAAATAATAGAAGAAAACGATCAAATACCAAAATTATATAAGCCTTATTCCATGACAATAATGCAGTAAAATGAAAGATCAATAGCAAAGGGAAGAACAGAGGCTAAAGTGAAACCACTTTCAAATTGAAAGAGAGCCCACCAAATCACTGATGGGTGGGAGAGGAAAAGATCCTGCCAAGGTTAGTGAGAAACAGTGATGACAACAGAGCCATTAGAACTGGAGCAATTTTCTGACAAGGAAATTGGCGACCTGAATCTGTTTTCCAAAGTTAAACAGAAATGAAAATAAGTATTACAAGGAAGAAGTAGGAAAATAAAGAACAAGATTAACTGGAGGGCAGAAGGAGGAAGGATAAGCCCAAACGCTCATGATTCAGCACGGGGCTGAACAGGCGATCCTGGGAGCTGGTTCTCTGGGAGACAGGGCTCCGACAAGGAGAGCCAAGGGAGAGAGTGCACCCGAGAGCCGGAGATGAGGTGGCCGGACAGGAGGGGCCGGGGGCGAGCCGCCCGGGAAGGGCTCTCGCTCAGGCTGAGCATGCACCAGGGCGAGCGGAGAAGGCTGTGGTGCTGACCCCGAGCAGGGCTTTTGTTTCGTGGGCACTCACCTCGGTCCCATCTTCTGGTGTTGGGGAGGGACTTCAGAAAAAGAAAAGTCAGTTTTGTCCATGTTCATATGAACTTGGTGAGACAAACCCCAGGCAAACCGCGGGGTTCTGAGCAGATGGTGGAGGCGGGTGATGGCTGGGGTGTCCTCCCCAGGCTGGTGCGTGAGGCTCTCGGGGGGACACCAGGACAGTGCCCCTGCCGTGGCCAACGGTGGAGTGTTCCCAGGCCATTCATAAGCCCCTGTCACCATGTGGCTGTGCTGCATTTGGGGAACGTGAGGGGCACTGTAGACCTAGGTGCTCACCCTGGAATGTTCCGGCAGCTCAGACAGGCTGGTTTTGAGGCTCTGGTGGCCAGGAGAAGACACTTGGGGAGAAATATAAGGCCAACAGGAAGGAAGCTGTCCACCCAAAGGGGATGTGTGCAGCGTGGCACTGTTCTTGCTCACCGTGGGGTTCTGGCCTTGGCGTAGGAGCTGGTTGGATGACGCACTGGCAGCTTGAGATGAAATCTGGACTCCTCCCGAATGCCGGGGCTGAGGTGCTGGGCAGGCAGGATACAGGCCACGCTGGCCTGTCTAAGATGCCCAACTCCAGGCTTGACCAGTGAGCCCAGGCTGCGGTTTAAGGCCCGCGTCCCCCTGCAGGCTGACGCCCTGCCGCGCGGAGGGCGCCCCGTGCCTTCCCTCCCCGCCGGCCACTGAGCCCCAGGCCCTCCGGCGCCACCCCTCTCCCCAGGGCCCGCGCTTCCCTGTCCCGGCAGCCGGGGTCACTGGGCAGCGTGCAGGGGCAGACGCGCCCGAGGACAGCCCCAGGGCGAAACCACGGAAGGCTGGCGAGCGTCCTTTCCGTGGGCCCGCAGTTTCTGAAAAGTAAAGTAGGCTCCCTTTTGCCTGATTTAAGAAAGGCAACATCGCTGGTAGTTCGGGACTTCGCTGGGCCGCGGACCCGCTGGGGAAACCGGGCCCTAACGTTTATTCCGAGGAGCGCAGTAAAGGGGGGGCTCCCGGGCCCTGCCTGGG
Source organism: Smutsia gigantea (assembly GCA_032199065.1). NCBI lineage: Eukaryota > Metazoa > Chordata > Mammalia > Pholidota > Manidae > Smutsia > Smutsia gigantea. Next base: position 79,015 of record JAVSCE010011725.1, on the reverse strand, counting down.
GGTCTGAGGCGGTGAAGGCCACTCCCCCGCCCAAGCCAGCAAACCCAGGGACAGGGGTCTCCACGGACCTCGGCCCCTCGCCCAAGCGCAGGGTCGGCGCCGTCCCCTCTGTCCGCCCCTCCCCGGGGCCGGGCTGACACTTGGCCGGCGTGCGCGCGGCTCCCGGGGCCCCTGCGCCAAGGACCGCCGCCCCCAGGCTCCAAACCCCAGGCCTGCGACCTCGCCGCCCGCGGGTGCGTCCTCCGGGGCCCAGTCCCCGACGGGGCAGAGCTGCACCTGGGGTCCCGGGGTGGGGGGTCTCCGTGCCTTCTGCAGCTGCTGGGGACGCGGCCCACGGCCCTCTTCCCTCCAGGCCAGGGCGTAGCATCTCTGGAGAGTTCCCTCTGGAGAGCATCTCAGAGACCCTCTTTGGCCTGCCTCTCTGCGTCTAAGGACCCCCGTGCTTACCTTGGGTCCACCCGGGCCATGCAGGACTAGCTCCTCAGCCTAAGGGTGGCTGGTAGCAACCTAACAGCAGCCCAACCTCTCAGAGGTTCTGGACATCTTGGGGGCCACTGTTTGTGGCCACGTGGACTACCCGAGGCCTTAGAGCCGTCTCCCCAGACTGGCCTGCTCAGCTCCTGGCGCCCCATTCTGAGCGACCCAGCCCAGGGCTGAGTTTCCCTTTCATGGCTTGGCCCGTCCCCTGCACCGGGGTCCACCTCAGTACCCCTGGGATCTGCCCCACATTTCAGAGGCTGCTCCCGCTTCTCTAGCCCATCCCCCCCGCCCCCTGGCTTGAACGCTCAGCCCCTAATGGTTTTCACTCTCCAGTTCTGTGCCTCGAGTCCTGTATACAGTCGACTCTTGAACAGCACAGGTTTGAACTGCAGGGCTCCACTTATATGCAGATTTATTTTCAACAAATATATTGGAAAAAATTTTGGAAATTCGTGACGAATTGAAAAAATGTTTTCTCTAGCTTCTGTTATTGTAAGAATGCAGTGTACAATACATACGACATACAAAATATGTGTGAATCGACTTGATATTATCAATAAGGCTTCTGCAGTAAGCCACTAGTAGTTAGGTTTTGGGGGTCAAAAGTTATACATGAATTTTCGACTGCATGGGTGTCGGTACCCCTAACCCCTGCGTTGCGGAAGGGCCAACTGTAGATCCGAATGAGGATCTAATTTTTAGTACCCACCAAGGCCAGCTTTCTTATGGGGGATGCAGGGCTCTGTGGTCTGGTTCTTGCTTATTTCTCTCGTCTCATCTTTGGCACCCCACCCAACTCCTCCCTCAGACCACTTCAAAACCTACAGTTGAACAATTTTGGATTTCTCTAAAGTCCCAGAATGCTCGGGGAAGTTTCATGACTTCCTCCCCTGTGATAAGCCCTCTCCCTGGCATAGAATGCCTTCTCCTTTTCTTAGTTCCATTCCAACTCAGGCTCCTACAGGAAGCCTTCCCAGGTCGCCCCCTCCAAGCTGGGCTAGGTTCCTCTTCTGTATCTTCTGTCCACGTCTCTGCAACACACGTCACACTGAATGGTTCTTACCTGCTGGACGTGTGGCCCCAAATAGGTACATGATGGTGCTGTTTTCAGAATGAACAAATGCTGTGGTTTATTAAAGACCTGTGATGCTAGGACTCTGGCTTTGTCCACTCTGTTATGCTAAAGGGAATGACACAGACAAGGTGTGCGGAGGTGAGCAAACTCGGGAGTCAGGGTCCCTGCACTGGGTTGTGAGAGAACACAAGAACCCTGCTTGCCTGGCAGGCTGGATCTTGCTGGACCATGCCCACCCCCAGGCCCTCACAGGGTGGGAGGGTCAGAGCTCTCTGTTCTGAGGCTAGGAGGGCTGGTGAGTGGAAGTGCGCAGCTTCTGTGCAGCCGAGTCAGGAATACCGGCCTCTGCTGGGGAGGATGGAAGTCCTGGGAACTCTCTCCAACAGGGTTCCACCAAAGTCTGTTTTTACATTTGCCTTTGAGAAAATAGAAAACAGGACATCACACCTTCACCTCCATAAAGGAAGCCAGGCAGGGGGCTCTGAGCAATGTTCTCCAAAAATTTAAGTTCAATACCCCAGACAAGCATGAGATTGTGAAAACAAATTTACAGGCACTTGCAAATCTCACCGGTTAACAATGGCTCTTAAAGAGATTCTGGGTGAATAGGAAGAGACGCCAGTTCACATCAAGATTTGATTGCTTAGTACTCTGAGCCCCCAACCTAATATCAAATTTAATTTTTGAAAACAAGGCCCTCCGAGATGAAATTCCACTAATTAAGAAAGCCTGTTTTTTCTTTCCAGATGCATTCCAATCTCCTATTACCCACCAAAGCACACATCAAATGTCAAATGTGGGGAGAGGGGATTGCATGTAAAAAGTTGGCTGAGAGAGGCCTTCACTCTTAAGCTTCCCTTTGGAATTGAAGCTTATCTTGATAAATGACCACGGCTCGTCGCCATCAGGAGTCCTCTCCCTTGCAGATCTCACAGCCAAGAGAAGTGCTGGCCATATGCTCACAGCACTTGGTAAAAAAATACACTGAACCAACAAAACAAGCATTGCACTTACGGGTGATTTTTTTTTTATCACGCTACAGTGTATGCATCTTAGACATGTCAGGTATCATGTCACCATTCCTGCCCCTGGGAACAAACAGCCTCTCCTAGAAGACCAGCATTTTAAAAGCCAAGATCCCAAAATAAGCAACTGGCTCCCCGTATGTCCCTTGTCACTTTTTTTCCCCCTCAGGTATCTTTTAAGTCACAATTGCTGACTAAGTGCAGGGAAGATCATGAAATTAAAACTCTCAGTATAGTGTGGCAGGGAGGGGCTGCACAGAGATCCTTTATGAGGTGGAACTCTGACAGTCCCCAAGCCAGTGAGGCCTCCGAGAGGGCCTAAGAAAAAGTGGGCTGAATGTCGTGCCATTTTCTGCTGGGCAGGCCCCTTCTCCGGATGGCTGAATTTCAATGTTAAGAGCCAGCTGGGGTTTGGTTAATTCTAATTTCTTACCAAGTATCATCTATGAAAGCCCATGGGCACAAGTGTACTTACCGAAGAAATTTAAATTCCATTACCAGCAGGTGGTGTACCAGGTCCTGCAGGGCAGGTCCGACGGGCCGTGGGAACGTTGGTCCTTGGTAGAGCACACCTTGTGTCAGTAGGGACGCACTGATGAGTTGCTCAGGGGAGTCACACAACCTTTGGGTGTGAGGAGAAGGGAGGCCCGGGGAAGACTTGGAAAACAGACCTGTCCCTCAGGCTGCTTACACCAGGGAGTGGGTGACAATTACATGTGTGTTGCCACATGCAACACACAGGTGAGCCTCTTGAGGATCACGAAGATGGCAGCAGTGAGGAGACTATTCGAGGAGCTGTCACGCAAAGACAGAGCGTTGCCCAGACTTTTCTGATTTTGGTTTAAATTTGGACGATGTTCCTTGTAAGAGGCACAGATGTAAAGTGAGCATGACACGATGCGGTTTGACCACAGGAAGCCTCCACCCTGTGCCCCCATCTGTGACCAATGGTTCCCTAAGTCCCTATCTCTTCTGGGTTTTGTGTAAAGCTGGAAACATTTCCTAGGCAAATTTACATCCTTGGGAAAGACGTCTGAGTTTTGTCCCAACTGCTTTGCACGGCAGCCCATGCTTCCGTTTTTGGAGAAAGGGTGTTACAATGTTCTATACCAAGGCTTCTATAAAGAACTAATAGCCCTGAATTTCTTTCAAGTGCCAAAAAACACCCAAATGTGAAGTCATCACCACTTATCAGGAAGCTGTGTTATAAAGGTTGCTGGTTCTTGCCCGAAGGAACTGCTGTTGTTTGGATAAGGTATCCTCAAGAGCTAAATCCAAGATTAGGTTACTTAAGTCTTGGGGAAAATCTAGTTTGTAGAACATACAGTTCCTGGGCCAGCAAAATACCCAACTTATGCAGAAGATCAAAGCTCAAGCTTCATTTATTTACCTGACCTTCAGCTTACACGGAAGTGAAGAGCTTCCTGAATTCCACTTCTACAACACAAGAAATGTGGCCCCCCTTCCAGCTCAGTGTGAAGACTGCAGTCCCTTTTCTCAAGTTCTCTGCTGTGTGCACCAGAGGAAAAGGAACAGCAAATAAAAACTGTGGTTGGCCACCTGCCATATTTGACCCTGGAAAGATGCTACTAGTCACTTTTTTTTTTAAAAAGAAGGGCAGTTTATTGCATGACTTTATTCCAGAGATTTGCTTCTCCCAGGTCTGAAAATTAAAGGTGAGGTCTTCCACACCTTTGAATGTCCAACGCCCAAAGCTGGCATTCAACAGAGAAATTATCCTGCATTCAACAGCAGAATCACCCTGGCCACCGAACACAAGCAATCAATAGACTAAGCCTTCACGGCTTCTACTAGAAAACCAAAAACAAGAAAGTCATACAAACTGTGACTGTTTATGAAAATGGGAAGATACTCCCAGGCCAGATTTTAAGATTACATGAAATATTCTTTAGGGCATTTGCCAAGGTCAAGTGTGTATGTATAGGTGTGCTTAGGATTAAATGTATAGTGATCGCTTAGATCTTTATTTGAAAAAGATTATCTAGTTTATTTACCAAATTTAGGTCTTTATTTAATTATCTAATTTAATCCTCACCAATCCTGAGGTAGGTGTTACCCCATGTTACAGGTGAGTAAACTGAGGTACAAAGAATTTAAGTACCTTGGCTCAAGGTCTTGGAGATAGAACAAGATCTGATGAGGTCTCCTTCACTGAGGACATCTCCATTTCAATGTAAGAAGCAAAAATACACTGTGGATGAGCAGGAATATGGGCATTTGACGTCAGGCAGGATCTTTGGCTAATGTAGCCAGTTCCGCAGCATGTTTATAGAATGATTGAAAAAAGATCCCAACGTTAATTAAGTCAGGAAATGCTTGGAATAAACAGGCTTCTTTTCTGCAGGATTTCTCAGTCTCTAATATGATCATATGGATTATAGATGGCCAAGAGGAAGTTTTTTTTTTTTGAGAGCTCTTCTGTTTCTCAGAATATACTTTGGGGGAAAAAAAAAGCTGGAGTAAAACTTCAAGTCCCTGAAATCAATAAAGAAAAATGAGTCTCATACTTTTGGGCCACAATTGATGGTCCCAACTTCCCCTCCGGGGCTCAGATATTTAAATCCCAAAGTGAACTAGCTTGGTGATTTGACTGGCACTTAGAGGGCTGCATGCCTGGAGTGTAACAGAACAGAAGCACGGCGTGCAGTGACTTGGGGACAGCACGAGGCACGGGGCACTCAAGAAGAAAAAGGCCTCGAAGAAGGTCTTGGACAGTTTCAGTCAATTTGTGGACTTCTAAGGGCTTATCGGGTCACCCAAGGCCCCTGGGCCCCGGGCCTGCAGGGAAATCAGGAGCCCAGGTTGCACACAGTCAGGCTACGGTTTGTTTCTCCCTCTGCTCCAGAGCCCACAAGCACCCTGGCACACGAGGGCAGGAAGAGAACCAGAGGCTTCCAAATCACAGTTTAGAGTTGGCAGGGACGCGGGAGACGGTTTGTCCCGGTGAGTCCTGCAGAGCACACAGCTAAGCTTAGGGGTCAGGCGCCAGCTGGGACTTGATCAGGTTTTGTCGATTTTCATTCCAGAGTTCTTCTTACCACACTCGTTTGCCACAGCTAGAGCCTCAGTTTATTTTACTCAACAAAACGGACTAAGTGCTCTCCATGTGTCAATTCTGTATTTGGAAGACTAGTTGATTCCTCTCAGCAGCTGACATTAAAGACCAGAACGTGACTGAAATGGGTCGTTGCTCCTTGATGACTCCTCAGAGCCTAGAACAGAGGTCGGCGCATAGTATGTGCTCAGTACATCTCTGGGGAGTCAACGACCAATATGACATCCCGGCAGGATGTACACTACCACAGAAACACTTGGCGGGTTTCTAGGAGCTCGGCTGTGAGGCTCTGCGGGGCTGCCGGTGGGGGCATGGGGGGCAGGGGCTGCTGGGGGGCTGGGCCTCTGCTCTCCTGGAACAAAGGGAAACAAAACCACACAAGAAGAGAATGGGTTGTTTGGATGGTCATTTTGGCTCATTTGTGACACCTTATCTGCTTCCCTGCAGGTGAACAGATGCCGGAACCGGTACATGGGGCTCTGAAAGAAAGACTTCCAGCCCGATTTTAAATGGATGGATTGCAGGGCAAAGGCCATTTTCTCTTTACACAAGAGGTAGCAGCTTACATTGTATCAAACTGCTCATACCTTCCTTGAAAAACATGGTAACTTAAAAAAAAAACGGCTTAACTTTCTTTTGAATAGGCCACATTCACCAATAAGAACAGACTCTATCATTTCTATCATTCTCAAACAAAACATGTGAATAGTTATTTCTGAGCACATGCCACCCAATAATCTCTTATGTGACATTAAAAAAATTCACTCAAATACCAACAGATTCAACTTTATAGCACCATTCCAAAATACTAAACTTTCTTTGCACCTTTATTTTTATCTTTTTTTTTGTACACATTTAAAGTACGGGCATCCTGTAAATTTCTGAAAAGCCTCATAGGAAAAAAAACAACTAAATTTTAGGACAAAGCAATAAACTCAGTTTGTAGGCAAGATGATGTCAGGCAGGCTGTAAGTTCTTCGTGGGCTTCGTAGTCTTGATTCTGGGGTGAGAATGTAGAAAGATGCTAAAGTCTTCCTGGATTTTTCTAGAGGTTACGTTGCGTATCAGTATGTAAAAACTTGTTGCTCATTGGTCAGACTCTAGGTTATTGATTACAACTCAAACTGTGAAAACAATAGTCTTTTGTAATGATTTTACTTTTTGATTTACAAAAGAATTGGGACATTAGATAACTTCAAAGTCTGTCCACACCTCTTATTCACACTCTGTAAGAGAGAGATTAGAATCATACCAAGTTCCCTCTCACAAATCTCCGTATTGGAAGCTTGGAGCACTAAAATATGTTCTTAGCAAGCAGATGTAGTTCAAGTAGAATTATAAACGGGATTTTAATTCAACACATATTTGGCTGCACTGTTATGTAAAAAGACTGCATGACTAGGTACTGTGGGAGTCGATCAATGATGAGGACTGCTTGCAGAAGAAAAGCTTTCTCATGACACTGGAGTCACATTTCATATGCGGACTATAACTGCACGCTCTCGTCTAACCATCCGTGTGTTACCGTGAGTCATGTGCACCCAGATAACAGATCTAGCCAAAGGACTTGGAATTTTTGAGTGTGCTGTGATTGGTAGCATGATGTGAAGAGGTAGAGTCAGAAGGGTGTCCACTAACAGCTTAATTCTGCAGCAGTTTCAAAGAAATTGTTACACAATAACAGTCAATGACCCAAGGAAAAGTTTAAATCAGAAGTGACTAGTATTAAAAAGCTACTGTGCACCAGATAGGAAGGAATATGAGAATATTAGTATGCCCTGAATAGAAATAATCACTTTGCACTATGTACACCACATACAATATAACATATTCTTCTTAACATTGCACAATATAAATATTATACACGTGGAGTAAACTAAATGCAAAATAACTCTGAGGCACACAGTATGGAGTAGATGGAACTCGGATGAAAATTAAGACGGGGTTAGTAAAAGGCAGAGTGTTACACCGCCAGGCCAGCGAGCCCAACTGCAGGGCTGGCAGCCACCTCCCATATATACTGAACGTTCTCACACATCAATGTCATTAGAGCTGATTGCTTCAAACAAAGACTGATCAGCTAAGTAATTTGAGAAAATCAAACTTGCTCCCCACTCTGAAGTAGGTAACCCCTACAGGTCCCTCCCAACCTCAGGGTTTCATGGTGAGGGACTATGTTAGTACAGGGTTGTATTTCCCCTATTTCTTGTAAATAACATGGTTACTATGGAACCACTTTAAGGAAACTAGAACAGTATTCAAGAACACCCATCACAGTGCTTAACAAGATTTAATGTACATTTATTCTTAACATGTGGAACATATAAAGATTTATACTGAATAAATGATATTCATTAAGCCAGAGGAAAAGGAGGAATTTACATCAAGTTTTTCTTTTCTTTTTTTAAACTACATTATCTTGAAATACAAATGTGGATTCTTGTCACTGAAAAATCTTTGAAGTTGTGTTTCTTTTAGCTGTATTTTTTCTTTTTTTGTCTGTACTGGTAACCATTTTCTAAATCAATCCATATGTAACCATTTCCACACCTTGATTTGTGAAGGAAATTGTGTGATCAGCTGCTCTCCCGAAATAGAGCATGACTTTATACATACAGAAACTTGTACATTTACCCTCTTTTTTGTTTTTTTGTTTTTGTTTTTTTGTATTTTTTGTATTTTTTTTGTTTTTTTGGAGATATGGCCCTAATGAAAAAATATATAAAATAAAAATAAAAATTATTTAAATCTACCATCACTTTGTAGTTACCACATCATGAAAAAGAAACTAAAAACTTTGTACTAAAAAAAAAAAAAGAAAAAAAAATGAGGGTATGTTTAATGTACAACTTCTATATACATCACAGCCCATAGGCAGTAAAAAAAATATTTAAAAAATGATTAAAGGAATTGTGAAGAACTGTCATGTGGAAGGTCAAACGACAGACAGCAGACATGACCATAGTGGTGAGGAAGCAATTTCCATAGATCATTGTAAGGTATGTATTTTCAATCGTAAACAAACATATTTTGCTTCTAACCTAATTTAACCATTTTCTTGTGGAGAAACCGGTATCACTTCATAGTCTGACTACTGACTGACACACCTCCTTGAGCCCTACACCTACATCTCTATAAGTTTCTATTGCACAGAGCTTTGGGAGATGGGATACAGTTTTTATTTTTTCATTATTTGAAGAATAACATGCCTAGGATTTGTTAAATTTTCACCTTTCCGCCTCAGTGTGGTGAAATTTTCCCATCTTAGCATCTTTTGCCACAATTTTTTTCTTTAAAGTCAATTTGCTTCCCCCCAAAATGCAATATAACATGGAAAAGAATGTTAGAAAATGGGTGAAAAACAAAAAGTGACCTTTGAATGCACTAGACAGTAACTTTGGTTAAAAAAAAATGAACCCAAAAGCATGTACTTATACACACAGACAGCAAATATTAATTTCATAACTGTTCGAATTATTTCTTTAATTCCCAATTGGTAAATAGTGAATGGGGCAGAGGAGCAAAGATTTTCTTTTCCTTCTTCCTACGCTGGATAAACAAGAACAGAAAACAGCCAGTTATACGGGAGCCTCTAAGTCTTCACTCACACATGCTGCCTTCTCACTGATGTCATAACTGCCCGATCTGAAACAGTACATCACAGATGACAGACGCAACCAGAGAGTTCAGGACGGCCGATATTGAGATATCCAGCAATCGGCCCTCGTGCAGAAGGAACTCCGAGCGGTTCTCGTCCACTCGGGCCATGGCCAGCAGAGCCTTGGCTGCCCTGCACATCATGTCCACGCTCGGTGGCTCTAGCGGGGGGGGCTGCATGTGCATGAGGTTATGCTGGCTCTGCTGATACTGGGCCATTGTGACCCCATCCTCTAGAAAGCTTATCAAGTTTCCAATGCTTCCCTTCTGCACAGCTATCGCCCTAGCTGCCAGCGCGTCCCCTTGGGCAAGGTTCGATAAAAGCGCCATGGACATTTCTCGACAGACTGGGTTTTTGCGATCCCCAACGTACCTAACTAATGTAGCATAGAATTTCTCCTGACGACTAAATGGAGGCGTGGCCAAGATCAGGTCCACATTATTGTCCTGGATACTGAGTTTACAGAGGGTCTCCAGCACAAGTCTCTGAGGCGACAGGACAGAATTGGGCCCCACGGTTGGAAAGGGGTCCTGTGCCTCTGCAGACGGGCACACCATCCAGTGCAGCAAGCCATCCAGGATGGGCAAGCAGATGCTTTCTGTGTAAGCAGACAAGTCTAGCTGCCCAGAAATGTTGGCTAGCGTGACCAACGTGTTATCCCTTAAGACCTCGAGGCAGTCCCACCACCACTCCTCCTTGCTGCAGGCCACCCCTTTGTCCTCCTCCTCCTCTTTCTCATAGGTCTGTGGCGCTCGCTTCCTCTCCGGGTGCTCGTGGTGGAGAAGAATCAGCTTTCCCAGGATCAGCACCAAGCCTGGATGTCTGGACATTTCGGCGTCATTGCCAGGCACAAACGACAAGCTGCGGACAATGTTGGACACACAGATACAGCGCTTAGCCAGAGAGTCCTGCCAGTGCGCCACGGCGCAGAGGGGAGTCTCGTCTCGGCTCCGCGGCTCGTCCTCCAGCAGCTTGATATTCCGGTGGCTTTTGGCTTGATGCATGCCAAAGGGAAACGTACTGCTCTCGGTTTGGGGGCCCGGGTTTGCCTCTTCCGGTAGCGCCCCTGGCCGAGCAGACAGGACGTCATCTATGGTCGCGAGGATGCTTTTCTCTTGCTGCTCTTCACGATCGCCTTTTCCGTCCTGCTCTTTCTTCCTGCCGGTGGAGCATGAAGGGGGAGGGGGGCGCCTGCGGGGAGGGATCTCCATCTTGCTCTCAAAGTGGGTCTGGATGTGCTCGGTGGTGTCCCCGCCGCCAAGCTGCCAGTGCAGAAGTCCGCTGCTGAACTCCTGAACACGGCCCAGCCTGTCAGACCGGTCAACGACAAACAGGTTATTCTTTTTGACTATCTTTATCGGCAGCTTGTCGAACTTACTAGCTTGCCTGGGCTTCTCCTTGGGATCTGCCGTGGCGTCGGGGGTGGGCAAAGCCACGCTGCTCCTATCCTCAGCCTCCGCCTTTCCACTGTCTTCCTCCTCGTCCTCCTCCTCGTCCTCGTCGTCGTCAGTACATTCAGCATCTTCGTCCTCCTTCCCGGAGCCGTCGGCCGAGGACTGGCCATGATCTTTCCTCACTGCATTGCGATCGAGTGCGTTTTGGCTGGGGTCTCCCACCTCATATTCCATGAGAATTCCAAAAATGTCAATCAGGCATTTTCTAAAGTACTCGACTAAAAGTTCGAGAAATCCGGACAACTAGAGAGGGAGGACAAGAGTGAGAACAAGCACAATGTCACAACATCAGATACGACTGAGAAGGGTAAAAATCCTGACAGCCAGTAAGACATTATTTTCATGTCTTCACTCCTGGTGGGCTAGGCCAAAAGAAACTGCATTATCAGTTAGAACTACATTCCTCAATGGACATCATTAACCAAACCAACATCCAGCCCTTTCTTTTTTGCCACTTGCTTTACTGCACTATTAACTTGAACACTCACTTGCTATTTTCGTATTTCTAATACTGTGAGGAGAGCTTCACCGTTCTTCATCTGTTCTTCTGATTTAGATACAACGTGCTCCTTTTTGGAAGAGTGGGAACATGTATTTTATAGACTCATTCACCCAAAGTGAGTCTGTTCTCTACTATTTCTCTGAGACTTGCTTGCCTGGGTTTTTATGGTTATTCTTAGGATTTTATGGCTATTTTTGTCTCAGGTGCCGCAGGTTACTCTAATTTACATTCTTCATATATCTTTGGGAGCGGATAATCTCAGCAATGCAGTAGCTCATAAACACGGGAAATTAAAAGCAAATCAATGTAGTCCCTGATAAATGAATTAGAATGCTTTATAGGATGCAATTTTACATTTTAGTTATCACAACTCTGGCTGAAAGACAAAAGCTACTATGAGGACCAGTTGTTTCCTTTAAGCAAAATGTATCAAGAGAAACAACAAACTCCATGAGTAGCAACTGCCCAGCTGCCCCTCCCCCTCGTTAGGGATGATAAAGGGTAAGTGTGGGATAAAAAGGATCCTTTCCTCACAGCCCTTCTGAAAGTCAAGATCCTTGCATATCCTGCCCTCCGTTTCCTGAATGTGGGCTTCCAACAGCTATTAAGAAGTAAGGCAAAACCCCAGAACCGACCACGAAGTACTTGTTTGGAGGACAAAAAGGCACAATTTTTCAAGTGGAGGTCTGGTGTCCCCCTCTTCCCCTTACAGCGCTCTTGTGCCCCAGTGCAGGGGAAAAGGGCAAGTTGCTGAAGCAATTCTGGTGTGAAAATGTGTGAACAGCAGTTCATAAGGGTGAAAATTAATTACTTTAGCATAGGCAGTATAACTTTTTTTAATACTTATTTTCTGTTAGAATGGACTTCATGTAATGTTTATGACCGTATTAATACACTTCCTATCAACTGAAAAATTGCCTTTCAGGGCTATAACAAGGACTTAAATGAGAGAATAAAGAGGAAGTAGAAGATTCTGGTTCTGTTTCTACAGAAGCAAGGGAATTAGATGTTTTGGCTTTTTCACCAAAGGCAGAGAGTTGTTCATACACAATAGGGAAAGTTACCTTTTCTCATTTTTGTTTGTAATGTTTCTTTAAAAGCTGGCAGCCCAGTCGACTCTTGGGCATTTTTCCTAACCCCCAGCTTCCCTTCTCTCTTCCGTGATTATGCTGGAAGCTACTTTAAGCCTAGTGTGGAACAAAGGTGAGTTTTAAGCTCATTAAAAGTATAGGTATGTATGTATGTTATTTATATTGAAGTACAGTTGTAAAGTAGGAGACTTTTAAACAACTGTTTCAAAATAACCTGGAGAGAGGCAGAAATGGGGGGAACTGACTAAGAAACAAGTTTGGCCATGAGTTCCTAAGTATCTCAGCTAAGTGATGGGTATGTGGGGGTTCATTAAACAGTTCTCTCAACTTGTGTACACACACACACACGCATCTTATACGTTCTCTAGAATGTAAGACTTCCTCTTGATTAAAAAGATGTTAGGTGCCCCTGAAAAGTAGGGTAATGTCCTCTGACAAGGTATGTCATATTCAACACTGACCACAGCTATAACTTCATGTCACATTTGCGTTAATTCCCATTGACCTGCTCATATTCATTCTAAACAATAATTCTATCATCATCTGTTACACACACAAATGATCACTGTTTTCTATGAGAAATGTAGATATGTGTGTATTTACGCTGAAGCCTGAAATAAATTGTTATTCTAGACTTAAATTCTCAGACAACTACACAATGACTGATGTCGGCTCACAAATGCAATGATGAAGCACGTGAGATGCTGGGAGCTAATCACCTTTGGCATTACTTCCAGCATTACGGCTACTGACTTTTCTTAGATAATTTGGTCCTCAGTTGGGACTGGTGCTGGCTTACCTGGGAAAGATTGAAAGTAGCGACAGTGCTGTCATCATATAGAAGAATATTAATAGTGTCCAAAGCCCAAGTGCTTTCAGCCAAAAGCCCTGACTTAAGGGACATCATCACACGCCAGGCCTCGGGAGTAACTGAAAACGGCAAAGAACAGCACTGTGATTAGTATTAATACTATGTGTGAGAGAATAGGAAATAACAGAAGAGTAAGAAAAAAATGGAGTGTCGAGTTAAACACCGATTTAAACAAATGTTCTGAGGGATAGTTAAAGGAGACCATTACCACACTTTAAATGGAGGAGGCAGCTTATTACTAAGAGGCTTGTACTGTTTGAGATCTTTCTGCTTTGCTGGTTAAGTGTGAGCCCCAGTGCATCTACAAGTGGGCGTGGTTAGGCACAAGTGGCCCCTCCTCACCTCTGGTTTATTTCTTCAGCCCCTAATACAGTCCGTGAGGATGCATCCAAGTGTCAGCAATTGAGTAGAACTGGAAAACGCTATTTGCCTTCTTTTGCCTGCGCCACTCACAAATGTCTCAAAGGCGGCGTCTTCAGAAGGCTGGCACATACGCAGGATCTGAACAAAACTTAACTCCTGGAGTCCTGATTTTCTCATCTGCGTGCTTCTACCTGAGTGCCTGCCCTCAGAACGTGCTGTGGACAGACAGGGGCACTTTGATGGCTGGGATTTTTCAAGAGCGTGGCCTGAGGATGGGGCTGGGAAAGGGAAGGGCTGCACTTCTGTCTGCCACATTCCTGTTACTGAAGTGATTAGATAAAAAAATCTGCAAGCTTTGCCACAGGACAGGGTCAGGAGAAGAGGCCTATCCTGTGCCTGCGATTTCAAAGACAGGGAAACCCGTAGCAGTGCGTGGCGAGGGCAGCCCCGGCCAGCAGAGGGCGCCCCAGCCTCAGCTCCAGCCCAACAGCGATGCCAACGGCGAGCGCATGGGTGGGGGTGACCTTCATTTTAATTCATTTTGTGAATTAAATTTTAATTTCACCTACTGTTCATATTTTCTAAGACAGGCACATAATACTTTCATGATAAAAAGGCACACTGTTTAAATTAAGGAACATAAATTTCCCGAGGCTGAAGACAAAATACTGGTGTAACATGTACTATGAAATCTTACACAAATCTAAATGTATTTATTTTTTAAAACATACACACAAATGTGCACATTTTTACACGTACATTTCCATTTATGAAATGGTGCCTGGTGTCTCTGCATCTCTTTCTTGCCTCCAGCACTCCTTTCTTCGTAAGCTCCTTACTTTTCTCCCCATCTCTTCCTATTATACTTATCTCCTTAATGTCTTCAATATATATCTCCTTAAGGAGATTTAGATTACTTATTAAAGGTTGAAAATATCTTTAATATCTACGATTTAATATCTTTATTTTCTAATCACTGGAAATGATGTAAAATCAAGTGATTCTGAGATTTTCCACAAAAAAAAAGTTTGTTGTGGAGTCAAGATCTGTAATTCCCTTTGCTGTACTAAAAGTATGTTAAAAATAATGTAGAAATACCGTGTGTGCTCCCACATCTTCCCGACTCTAATCCGTACTCAGAACGTCCCAGACAGGGTGAACAACCGACATCAGCGTGCAACAGAAACAGTTCCTTGGGCTACAGCTACCTGTGCCTTTTTAGTTATTTATCATATCAAATTCTATTTATTATGTCAAAGTCCATATAGCCTATCATGTATCTAACTACATTTCATATCCATGCTTCTACTTTTTCCCAGGGAAACTCACTGTCAGTTATGTTCTTACCAAAATTAGAGTGGCTTCCTTCAAAATTTCTCAGGTGGCGTCACCTCAGGGTCTCATCAGCCTCGCGGCTGTTCTGATAAGCATGAACTGCGGAGATTCGGGGCCTAGTTAAGGTCGAATCTTTAAGCCCAAAACGTAGTGCGCAGTGGCCAAGGAGTCCCTGGTCTCTCGGAGCTCTGCTCTCTCACAGAAGTAATTCACATGTAAAAATACCATTTTAATTCGTGTTCCTCTCTGGCATGGTTTCTTAATGCACATTAGTGGTTTCCGACTATTACTCCTGTGCAAAAAACATGTCCTGATAGTGGGCAGTCCTGAGAACCTGATCCCTTTGAGATTCACGGGAACTACATCTAAACTAAAACTACAATTCTAGATCCCCCCTAGAATGCACTCCAGGTACAAAGGCTTGGGGGCGCTTACCGATATCTTTTGAGGTAATCTTTCGCCTTTGTTTCAGGACTGGCTGTGATGCCTCCACTGAGCCAGGAGGAAAGGTGATCTCCCTTCTGATCGGGGGCGGCTGGGGGGGCGGCCCTGTGACCTGGGCCGTGGGGACGGTGGGCATGACCTTCTGCATCTTCATAGAGGGCAGGAAGGGAGACTTGCTCGGAGACATGCGGCTCTCCAGGGAGCGCTGGAAGGAAGCGGGGCTGGGTGCTCTGGAGATGTGGTTTGGCAGTGACGGGGCCGTCTGGTAGGATGACTGAGGTGGGCGCGTGATGGGCTGCATGGAGGCTGAAGAGGACATGTAAGGCTGACGTTGGCTGACGTGTGAAGGCCACTGGCTCTCGTGATTGATCCTTTGATCAGGTACCATCATATCATCCGTGCGGTTCATGCCTGGATAAGAAGGGGCCTGCGCGGGGCCGCCGGGGCCCTGCCTGTTCTGGTAGGGGTAAGGCATTTCACTGCGCGCTGCCCACATACTCTGCTGAGGCCCCTCGCTGGAGGACGACTGCATGGGGCCGCCCATCATCTGAGGCGGGAGGGCGTGCGGCTGCATCTGCCCAGGGCCCGGCATCCTCTCTCTGTTGTAGGGGTAGGGGTACTGTCCCTGCATGGGCCTCCGGTCCGGCCCGGAGTAAGAGCTGCCGTACTGGTTGAACATCTCCTGCTGCTGGCTGCCGTACTGCATGTTGTACATGTCTCCCTCATGGCGTTTGGCTGGCGGCCCGTACATGCCGTCCATATGGCGTTTGTAATTCTGAAACTCACATAAAGGCAAATCATACTGATGTGCTTTTACAGGTGTAATCACACACTTAAATTATGCAAAATAGTTATTACCTGGTGGAATGCTCATTTCAAAACGAATATGGGAAGCGCCAATGACAACTAACTGCTAACGACTTAGGGACTGTATTTCAGTGGCAGTATTATTTAACACAGCCTCATGCTCTCTGAAGAGGGCTTCCAAAGTTTGTTTTCGCATGCTTGAAATTTGCTGTGGAAAAAAAAAGCCTTCTCTTTTGCTGGTAATTCCCAGGGCTGCAGTACTGGGGGAGTACAGCGTTGGTGTCTGCCACATAGGCCGTCAGGACAGGGCCCTGGTCACCCCACGATGACCTGGGTGGGCAGAAGGGCAGCTCACACGGGAACGGACTGAGCATCCTGAGGGCCATTCTGAACGGTTCCTGACTGAACAGGTCTTTTCGCCTAACTGCAGAAATGCCTCCACGTGGACCTGGCTTCTCAGACTGGCCTCAGGCTACCTGACACCCAACATTCTCCAGCCGCACCTCTGACATCCAGCCTGTTCAGGTCATATGCCCAGGAAAGCCTTGTTGGTCTCGGTCTCTAAGGACAGCTGAGCTCTCCTCCTGGGGACAGTGCAGGTACCAGCATTCGACCAGGGTGGGGACTCTTCTGATGTGAGTGAGGTGCTGATGTGTTAATCAGCATTCTTTCACTTTACTTGAAAATTGTTTAAGGTCAGTTGGTTTAGTAATACAATTCACTGTACATACATGCTCTAGTAAAATTAATGTTTAAAACCCCCTCCATTTTCCAGGAGGTCTTAGACCTCACAAGTTGTTTAGAAATAGCAAATTCCTGTGTCTGAAAAGCCACAGCGCGATGTGCAATTCTCTGTATCAGGAGTGGGAAGAACGTTATTTTGTTCAATTCAAGATCTCTGAGCTGCAATGGTTGCACAAGCCCACCTATATAGCCAAAATACCTGGTCATTAATTTTTGGCTTATTTTTTTATGGTCATTTGTATGGCTTATTTGTTAAGAGCAATGTGACTTTCACTATTAGTATATAATATTTTAAGTTTTTTTTTCTACATATCCTCTTTAAAACATTATTGACAAATTTCTGTTCTAAAATGGCATTTGATATAATACACACACAAGACCTTAAAATGTACCTAACTTGGGCTTGTTATTATTTACAAGGAGGAATGTCCTTAACTTCTTACAACATGTTGTATTTGTTTCAGGAAACCATGTATCAACAGCTATTTTTAATTTGCTGATTTCAAAATCCTAACACTGTTTTCCAGCATAAACAAATATATCCTGATTGCTCAATGAATGCTAATCATTTTTGCTGTACTTCCAAAACTCTTCAGAAGTAAACCAAGTTTGAGCTTCGGGTAGGAAGCACAGAGATGCCCGCCCGCGTGCCAACTCACCGGCTGCTGTGGGTACAGGCCGGGCTGGTGTCCTCCATATGGCGGCTGTCCTGAGGGAGGGCCTTGGCCTGCATACTGCTGCCCGTAAGGCTCATGTCTAGAATGAGGCATTCAAAGAACACTTCATTTACCAAGGACCCCAGGCCACGAGAGAAATGAACAGCTCATGCCTGGAAGCTCCGCACCCCTGAACGGCTTCTGCCTCACACCCTCCAACAGAGGCAGGTGGCAAAGCAGCAGCACTTCTCTGAGCAGAAGGGATGACAACACCCACCGTGGGAACGCTGCCCATCTCCGGCTAGCAGGTGCCAGAGGAGTCCTGCGGGACGGGCTGCCACCCTCTGCCTTTGAGCAGAGGCCCCGCCCAGCCACTGAAGCGTCCCCGGGGAGTGTCACGAACATTACGATGTGAGGTATTAATGAAAGCAGAGAACAACAAAATGAATCCACCAGTCAAAGCAGCATTTCTAATAGTACCAACATGGACATATAATCAATGATGAGGGTAATGCTATTTCTTTCTTTCTCAGTAATATAAAATGCTCAACTTTTGAAAGATACACTTCAAAATTAATCCAAATGATACTGAGTTAACTAGTAATTGTATAACTACTCAAAATTTTAAAGTCCCATGACCCTAAGAGACTACAGAAAAGAATAAAGGGATGATTTAAATGTACTCCTGTTAAATTTTTAAATGGGAATGAAAATACATTGATTTTTCAGCTGCTGCTATATTGAGAAATTATAAATACCATAAGAATAGCATGTTTAGAAGAGCAACAGATTTGAAATTTAAAAAAATAAACTGGTTTGCTCAGTATAGTTAGTATCCTGTAAGAAAGAGAACACTTGGACTGAATATATTCCTAAACTGGTCATGCCATGAGAATAAGAAAATAAATGAATTTTAGAATTGTCACATGTGAAAAACAGATTCAGGGGATGTTTTTGCTAACAATACTGACATCTAGTAGGGAGCTAAATTTTAGGACAGAAACATAATTGACATAGATAAAATTTTAGCTGAACAGGTAATGTATTCCAGAAGAGAAAACTTAATGAGGTAAGCCCTACTGGGGCAGAGCCGAAATAACCTTTAAACCTAGGCCAGGCGATGCTCTAGAAAGCACTCTAGAAGAAATAGAAAAGTGTATTTGCCTAGGTTCCTTTAAGAACATATGTCCCAGGGCAACTGTTCTTCTAATCTCATCAGCCCCCCGCAAAAGCTTTCCCTGGACCCTCAAAAACAAGTTAAATCTATGTAAAATCCAGGATCCAGTAAACTGAACATCAAAAGTAGTTAACTGATTAATGGAGACATCACACAGAAACAGTCAGCACACTTACGATCAGGGTAGGAATCGGAGGCCTAGGCTCTTCAGTCTACTAGAAAGCCCCTAATTAGAAAGTCTGGTGGAAGCACCTTATCACTCTGAGTATGTGATAGCTATGTAACCTCAAGAACCAGGCTCAGGGAAAATGCCAGAAAAAAAAAATCCTTATGTGGTAAAACAGTAATTTTCCAAACTTTTTTCCCTTTGTATTATACGAGGGAAACCCTTTTCCTATGCCCCCAGCATGTGGGCTAATGCCAGGGAGCAAACCTGACGGAGGCAGTCTGAAGGGAGCCATCCTACACCTTCCCTGGCCACATGCGAGCCATGCCGCTGCGCTTAGAAGACCCTTCTATTGTGCCTCCATTAAAAATCACAAATATTGAATTAATAATGCCTTTGTTTCTGAGCACTTCTTTATTAGGGAGGCGAGGAACACGCTGACTGAGGGAAGGGCCTTTGCTAACGAGTACTAAGGGCAGAGGTGTTGGTAAGGGGTTTTCTCCACAAAAAGAAGTCTACCCTAAGCCACTGTCTTAGGGAGCAGCTTTTGATTACCTCTAGAAGACATTCAATGGCTCTCCTTTGATCTTATTAAAAATCTGGGTCAGTCCTGCCACCTAACTTGGCATTTTAATGTCCAGATGCCACCTTGCAAAGAAGCATCCTGAAAAAACACTACACTGTGGCTTTTCTCAGAGATGTTTTAAAGAAGCAAAGTATTCTCTCTGTGTAAAATGGGCACAGGGAAGAGTGGAACACCTGAAGAAACAGTGCCTGGAAGACCTTCTCAAGAGCCGAGTGTGCTGACATCCCTGCGGCTGCCCCCGCAGACATGCCCCTAGGAGGAAATGCAGGCAGGAAGGAGGTGAGGAGGGGCGCGAAACCCGGTTCTCGCGGAAGCCGGGGGCTGCCTCCGCAGGGCATCTGGCGCTGGCCGGCCGGCTCCTGAGTTCACAGGAAGAGGTCTCTGGGCAGGCCAGCCCGCCCCAGCATATTTCTAATCTGTGCTCCTGGGCGAAGGCTTACTGAAACACAGCTGAACCTGGCTGCTGAGACAAGGACCTTCTCCCCAGCCCTGCTTCAGCACCTCCTGGAGGCAGCCGCCTGACACTCACAACCTAGCAGAGGAGACACTTGTCATTGGTTACCAGGGCTCAGTGTGTGTGTGCGTGTGTGTGTGCGTGTGTAGAGCACAGTTTCTAGTAAATCCTCTCACCTTCTTAGAAAACACTCACCTTCGATCATAGCTGGCTCCGTAGGGAAACTGCTGTCGTTGCCCCACGCCCAGCCCGGACATGGCTCCAGAGGGGCTTTGGTTATACATGTCCTGCATACTGCTTGTGGGCATCTGTCCTTGGGTCATAAAGGGCTCACTACTTCCAGGCACTGCAGTATTTTAAATAACAGGTACAAAATTAAGCATTTTCAAAAGCCAAAGGGCCCAGACATCCCTTTCTAGTCATTTCTGTAATCCTTACAACTATTTGTATTGTTGCAGACAGCAGAGAGTGGATGACTCTTGAGGGGCCCTGTGGGGGTGGAATTCTAAGAGAGGGTGGGCCCAAGAGCCACCCCGCCCCTGACCCAGTATGCCTCCTATGAGCCCCTCCCTCGAGTGTAGGTAGGACCTATGAATATGATGGGATGTCACCTGCATAATTATGGGACGTCACCTGGTGAAAGGGATTTCACCGATGTAAATGAAGTTACTGTCAGCTGACTATAAGTTTAACAAAAGGGCGACTACCAGGCGTGCCTTTTAAATCCACATCTAGAGGTCAGAGAGGGAAAATGTCAGCAGCTCTCCTGGCGGCCATGCAGAAGCGCCCCCCATGCAGCGGAACAGGCCATGGGTCAGGTTGGGTGGTAGCCTCTGGGGGCTGCGGAGGGCCCCAGACACGTCGACAAGACAATGGGACCTCAGCCTCACAACTGCCAGGAATGAAATTCTGCCGACCTCCACAAGCTCAGATGAGGGCCCGAGTCTCAGATGGGATGGGGTGCCGGTGGGCACCCTGATGGCTGCTGGGGGAGACCATGGGCCGAGAGCCCACAGGACCTGAGATCACAAATTCACACTGTTTCAGGCTGCTAAGTTTGTGATGATTTGTATGCAGTGATACAGAAAAACACAGGCCTTTACTTGGGTAAGTTACTAAACTTCTGAGTTTAAGTCCTGTCTATAAAATGAGGTTGGTTAACACCACTTTATGAACAAAATTGTGAAAAAGAGATTTAGCTTTTTCCCTTATAGGAAAAAAGTGAATATGTTAACATAAACACCTATCCACTGACTCACTCCAAAATTAGGATAAAGAAAATCACCAGGGAGTTAAGAATAGCTCAAGAATGGATGAGATACAACTATTTCTATCAGGGGGTAGAGTGGCAATTAGGTCAGATATGCAAATTGGCAACAGCTCAGAGCCTGAAGGAAATTGGGTCAAGCCCAGAACCTAGCCTGTAGGCAAATTAAACATTTTTAATGCAAATCTTAATTGACATACAGTACTACTAACTTTCTTTATCCTATGAAGGTTACTTTCATGTTACAGGAGGCAAAAGCTGATTAAAATTTCCGAGCTGTTAAGATTTGTTAGGTTGGTAGAGAGGCACGGCCGATGAAGCCTGATGTTGGTAGGAACCATTTTGCTTTGAAATGTGCTTTCACACACTGTATCTTACTTGATCTCAAATGAACCTGTGGCAGAACCAGTTTTGATGTTGCTTTTCCTTTTATAGATGCAGAAACAGACTGACAGAATTGAAAGGGAATTAGAATTAATTCCCTAATACACAAAGAGTTCTTAAAAAATCAGTAGGAAAAAAAGATGATCAAATTTAAAAATGGGAAAACACATAGATGGACATTCACAGAAAAAAAAAAATAAAGGGCCAGTGAATATATGAAAAGATGCATGACCTCATTGATCATTAAAAGAATTCAAGTTTGAACACTTATGAGGCCTCCCCCCCGACCCTAATCTAATTGGCAAATATTAAAATGACTGGTAATAATGATTCTTAGTATGGTAGTGAGGACCCATGCACTCTAGAGTATTAAATTGGTATAACTTTCGTCAATACCTGCCACGGTAAGCTCTATTTCGGTGATCTCCAAAGCAGCTCAGCCCCAGATATTCACAGCCTGCGAAGCCCCTCCCTTGCTGAGCTGGGCTTGGCACTGTGACCGCCTTGACTGCTGGGGCCCTGGCAAGTACCATGCAGTGGAGGGCTGCAAACCCGTGCAACTGGGGCCAGTCCTCCTGGGGTGCTCCTTGGAAAGGCCCTATGCAGGAGGCTCTGGGTGAGTTCCCAGTAGAGCCTGTAGGCGACACCAGCCACTCAAGGGGCATCCCAGTTCCAGTAGAGCCCTTACTCAGGCTTCCAGGGGGTGGCAGCCACCTCAGGGTCCCAGCTGACAATACATGGAGCAAAAAACCGCCCTGTCTACACAGAACTGTGAGACACAAGGAAGTGTGGTTGAAACCACTAAGTTCGAGGGTAGTTTGTTATATAGAAAAAGCTACTCAGTACCTAATAAAGGGTTCATATCCTCTGATTCACTTACTCTACTTCTAGGAATGTATTTCACAAGAACATTCTTACGAGTGTGAAAAAAATAGCTGTACTTAAATAATCACTGCATCATTGTTTATAATAGCCACCCATTATGCAACAACCATCCATTATTAGAGCATGGAAAAGAATAGGCAGGGTTCTGTGTGTATATAATACCTATATTGATAGACATTCAAAGCATACTCTATATAAATATTCGCTTATTGTTCGCTTATAAGCAGTGACCCAATCCCTCTATCAATGATGAATGGAGTAAGCAGGTGGGGAAGGCAGGCCGGCGGGGCGCAGGCAGCTCTGGGCTCCTGAGTCTTAGTGCCGCCTTTTCATCTAGTGCCCCAGCTGCGGGTCAAAGCAGGGCAGCAAAGAGCATGGTTCCCATGGACGCCTGGCCATTAAACAGACAATCAGAGTACACCACGTCCACCGACAGAACAAGACTAACTGGAGTGGAAAACTTTGTAACCGGGATAGGGCTGCAAGACAATCTGTTTCCTGTGGGTTTTTTATCTGCTTTAATTTGGTACTAACTATACCAGTGTTGTAAGGTAGCTGGTGAGCTGAAATATACTGGGAATATGAGATGGGGCTTCCCTCTGAGCCACTGTATAATTTACATGGTTGCTGAAAACACATCATACAGCCACCCGGTGCCTAGCAAGGTGATCCCAAATCCCTCCTCCACCTCCCGATTGACGTTCATAGTAGAAAAACTGTAGGCGTCAGGCAACAAAAGAAATACAACTCTCACTGTCCAATATGACACATAGGTAAGATATTGGAATGGTTCACAGTAACTTCCAAAGCCAGATTCCAAATATTACCAATTATCTTTTCCATGTTATTGCCATATTTTTCAGTCTAAAAATGTGATACAACCACCAACAGCACTAACAAAATGTTCTTTCTAGCATCTCCTACCACCAGCTACCTCTAACATTCACAAAGCTTTTGAATTCCTGAGGTTATGAATTTACTGCATGTTCTTCAAAATCTTTACTTGGAACAAGCAATTCAAACTTTTTGAAAGGAAAAATTATAGATTACCTTGCTTTACATAATGAACAACTGAAATACTATATATGAAATACAATCTTCGTTAATTAAATGGCATATGCCCAATATTTAAAATTTTGAGATCATTTATTTTTATTTTTCACTGGTCCATAATACCTGTGAAATCAATAGCTTTGGGCTTCATGGTTCTCTCTAAAGACACAGTTATGTCTAGAAATTATATCCCAAACATCTAAACATGACACAAGTACTATTATTTAAGGGATCCCAGAATAAGACCTTCCATAAAAATATTATTCACTATTTTTCTGTAATTTTTTCAATAATATCCACATCATGCCTCAATTTCAATGGACCAACAGCATGTGGAAGAGCGCACAAAACGCTTGGAGCTTGTATGCCACAGAAGGAGGCGGAAAGGGCAGAGGCTTAGGCGGCTATGATCTCAGCTGTGCATTGAGGATTTAAGCGTAAAGGGAAGCCACCTTGGGTATTTGCTAACGTCGGTCAGAACTCGCCTGGACTTTTGGCCACCATCCGTCCCACAGTTGTCGATACCATTTCTCTCCTTAGTTGATCTCCAAAATTATCCCTCATTCCAATGGTCTTCCCAGCTCCAGACATACATCCCACCACTTACCCACCTCAGCACCTGCCAAAGGCAACTCTGGATTTCCTTGTCTACCCTGTTCATTTCCCAGCTGCCCACCTCACAGGCAGGACAGTGAGCCTTCACCCTGTCACCACCTCTCGATTCCTCCCTTAAGCCCCACACTCGCTCCATCAGCACTGCCTGAGTCCCTGCAAAACAGGTAATGGGTGCTTCCTCTTCTGCCCCCGCTGTTGGGTCTGGCTCCCACCGTCACCTCTCCCCAGACAATGACAGTGGTCCCTCTCATGCTGTCCCCACAGGCCAGCTACTCACTCACTTCCACACCAACCCTGTGCTGCCGCAGGCTGCCCTCGCTCCCTGCTCTGCCCAGACTGACTCCTCATTAGTCAGGTCTCTGCAGATAACTGACACCCCAGCACCCTGCCCTCCCGGCACCCTCTCTAGGACATGTCCCCTCTTCCCACTGCCTCCACCCAGTATCATTAATCTGTGTGTCCTTTCTTCATTTTTGTTTCCTTCTTTCCATCAACTATCATCTGTAATTATATATTTGTGGTTTAACTTACTTTTTGTTTGTTCCCCCCCAAGAGATGGTGAACTCCACCAGGGGTGATTGCCTGATTTACCCAGCCCTGTGCCCAGCCCTGGCTATTAACTGCACGCCGCCCGCCCACACTCAGAGCATGCGCGCTTACTGCACGTGCTGGCCACTCTGGTATGAATGTTCCGTGCATGAACTCCACTAATCCTGACGATACCCTATGGCAGCTCGCGTTATTATCCCAATTTCTAAATGAGGAAACTGAGGCACAGATGCTAGGTGTTTCCTCAAGGCTGGTAATTTAGTAGGTTGGGGAGCTGGGACTGAAGGGTGTCCCACATGTTTAAGCAAACTGGTGGTGGGATGGCAGAGAAAAGATCGCCCTCTGGACCAAGCCTGAGCAGAGGTCCCTCTGCATTTACCTTTTCTCATTCCACCAAAGGGGTCCTTGTTGGGTTCGTAGGGCACCCTGCTCATCACATCTGGCATGCTCATGCCCTGCTGGTATGGGGTGCTCGGAGTCATGGAGTTCCGTTTTGGGAACGAAGAATCACTGGCGTCTGAGAATGGATCGTGCACACTGACTGTACTGCTTCTGAAGAGGTGAGACAAATAGAACCTTAATGAAATAGTAGGAGTTATCTCTAAATGCCCATTCAGAAAACAAGCCAATCTTGAAATTTATAAATGCCAAAACCATCGAAAATAAATTGCACGAATTAAGCTAGTAATAATCAACACTTACAAGCTTACTAGGGAACACCACGTCTTCCCTCTTGAATATTTGCTCCAGAAAATTAAAAGATAGACGAATTAGATTTTGTATGACTCAGAGACTTTTAACATACCTTCCACCTTGCATTGGGGTCATCTGTCCATGAGGGGTGGAGGCTGGGGTAGGCGGCTTCAGGTCCCCTGGAACCTCTGCCATTGAATTACTGCCGGTCGATTGGGGGGTCTGTGGACCTTGCAAGGATCCTGAGTTAGCTGATGGTAGAAGTGCCAAGAGAAAATGGGCAAAAAGCTAGAGGTTATCAAGTAAGCTCATCCTTGCCAAGTTAAAAAGGAAAGAAAACAAGATACCATCCTACTAGAAATAGTAACATCTACTACTGATAACAATGTAGTATAAAATTAGTTGCTTTTACATTGTTTATAGTGAAAATTAGTAGTTTTTTTTTTTTAATAATCTGTTTGGCAACATACTTCATTTGTAACCCATAAAACCTATTTATACCTTTTGACTGGGTAACTGCCTTCCTGGGTACTTATCTCAAGAAAATAATCTAATATAAAGAAGGCTTTAGGGAGAATAATGTTTATTTCAATGTTGTTTATAATAATCTAAATGTCTGAGAATAAGGAAAAAAATTGGATGAAAATTTTGGCATATCAATTTGATGGACTGTTGTGCCGTTCCAGAATAAATTAGAAAACCTAGTTCTAGGTCTTAGGAAATGAGAAACGTTT
This sequence comes from Smutsia gigantea, assembly GCA_032199065.1. NCBI lineage: Eukaryota > Metazoa > Chordata > Mammalia > Pholidota > Manidae > Smutsia > Smutsia gigantea. The sequence continues at coordinate 52,871 of JAVSCE010011725.1, read as the reverse complement.
AAGTTGAAAAGCAATGACACAACCTAATGAGCCCTGTGTCATTTCAATACCTTCTCGGTGTCTGGATGTGTCTATGCTCTGTCATTAGTAACAGTAATTTCTGGAGCTCTGAAATCAGATTTGTTATTACAAAATGTAAGTTTGGAGTTCTTGAATGTCATTATCAGAGTTCCAAGATATGGCTTTAACTGTAATTACATTGTATAACAGAGCTCAGAACTGAGATCTTTTCAAATAAGTGGGATTCTTAAAAAAATTATGCTCACCTTATAGGAAAAACAACATTTCTTGCTTTATCATCTATCATTGCCCCTTAGCATGTTAGCTGCTGAATAGATACTGGTTTCATTTATTAATTAAATAAATGCTTATTGGATAAATAATGTGTCCTGTATTGTAGGCTCTTTTCTATGCCTGGATGCACCAGTACACCAAACTACAAAACAGACAAAGATTCCCGCCCTCCTGCAGTTTACGGTAAGTACTAAGTTACAAATGGCAGAGCTGCTGGCTGCTTCTCAGAAAGAGCATTGCATATCTTATTCTCTACATGCGGCTCCTTTCCTAGCAGGGTCTCAAGGCTCACTGCCATTACCACCATCCGCATTTTACTTTAGAGGAAACTGAATTAAACAAGCACAGAGCTACAGAGTGTGCTATGAAGGCATCAGAAGTGGAAGCGTCTGTCGCTCTTACTCAGAAAGCCTCAGGTGAACACAGACATCTCTGGGGGGTCAGGTCAGCCCTGGTTCTGGTCTGCTCAGGAATGAATACTGACAACTGGCCAACAGGGCCGTGGATGCTGTGTACTGTCTCTCCTGGGGGCTTGGGACTGAAGGTGGGGTCAGGGAAGTTCTTAGAGACTCTGGGAAGACTGGCTGTTAACACAGATGTCTTTTTAGATGCAAATATTGCAAAAGAAAAACTAACTCCTGTTTATAAACCAAATTTTGGTGGAACCCTGGAAGTTCACATTTAAAAAGTAGAATATAATAACTAAAAAATAGTAAAGTGTTCTATAAATATGTAAAGATAATCCTACAGACATGACTGCTCCACAAAGCTGGCCTGAGAGACAACCTGCTTCCTAAATCAAGAACCAGATCCCACAGTGGCCTACGCAGCTTCCTCAGAACCCTGGCTCACAAGGCTGTGATTTCAGAATGACCCTTACTAGTATTCACATTTACAGCTAATAAAAAAAAAAAAAAGGGAAAAACTCTTCCCCCTTGCCAGTGTTTTGTCCTTCCTTTCAGGAAGAAAAAAATGAATGCAACCTCTTGAAGTTGCATTAATCGAGGACGCTGGCACACTCTCTAAGCATATCCCTACCTTTTGCCAGAAGCTACAAATGTATACTCGAAAGTAAACAATGGAAAGGTTACCGAAGGTTAAGCACATTCACATGCTTCAGATTGTACAGCCAGACTCCTTGCTGGGAGATAATTTACACGGCACAGACCTGGTACCCTAGTTCTTGGCAGGGGGTTTTCAGGACGCAGGGTAGGGAGAAGGCAGAATAGCTGATTTGTCCCAGGTCTGCAGTGACTAGGGGTCACCCGGAGGGCACCTTTGTTTATAACCCCAACTCCTTTCTCATTTATCTTCCACTGAGGATTCCCTAGTTGGATCCCTGACAGGTTTTGTGACATCACCTGTCAGCTAATAATAGAAATGCAGTCAGCCACCTGCCAGCAAAGATGGATGGGTTTTTGGTTACAGACTTACTAATTGAGTGGAGCTTCCTTATCTCTCCTCTCCCCTTCCAGGCCGGGCCTCCCCCAGCCCCCGTGCACAGGCCGTCCAGGCCGCCGGGGAGGTGATGCCTGTGGTGGTTCACCAGAACTCCACTGACTTTTACAGTCTGGGTACAATGAGGTCCTCACTGGCACCTCAGAGACGCGACCGTACACCCCCAGGCCTTGTCCAGGTCTCATTTGGGAGCCTTCCTTCACTGACCTGCTCTAGTCACCGGAAGACAGAAACCTGGATCTCTGGCCTGAGAAACTGCACAGCGATTCAACAGTGAAGACGGGGATGCAGCCCCAAGGGCTAAAGGGGGTTTGCCTCCCGGGGACTGACAGACCTGAAGTTCGGATCCAGCCACTGCAAATCAAAACTGGACTCCAGATGGATGACTCCGAATGCTAGCAGAGCCAAACGATCCAGGACTGAGGTTGGTTCAGAGTGACTATTTTAAGAAACAATCTAGAATGTTTCTCAGGAACTTTGTAGTTTAGTTTGCCTGCACATGCTGGTAAGGAATAAGCTACCTTCTTATGGGAAAAACTGACTTCAAAGAATACAGATTTAGCTGACAATTAGTTTTTAAAAATTTTGTAGTATATGAGATCCTGACATGGCAAATGGTTAGGAATACTTTTTTTTCTTTGACAAGAAAATCATTTCAGAGACATTTTTCTTAATGGAATCAGAGAGGCCACTGATTCATGGATGCTGAGGAAATGCCTGGGTTTTGGTTATGGGGCTGGTGTTACTTGCTACCTAGTGGCGAGTCTGTGTGTCTGTCTTGCTGAGCAGTGCACAGAACATGGCTTGGTGCGCCAGCACGAGGCTTTGGGGCCGCCTGGCTGAGCTTTCCCTCCACTGCTTCCTGTTCACAGGTCTTTGGCTCCATTTGGGCCACTGAGAGGAGTGTATTATCCAAAGTGTACCTGCAATCTGGCGCTTTTGTGCAGTTAAAATGATAATGTTGCCATAAAAATGGTGATTTAAAAAAAGGGAAAAAGGCAAGAGCTGACTGTTAACCAAACAGACCCTGTGCTTTCCGAAGCATCTACACCTCAGCAGGATTTCTTGTGCTGAAGCTGACGCACACTGGGAGAGCTATTCTCCAGACACGAGTGCAGACCGTTCAGTGACACGAGTTCTTTCCCGGCAAATAAAATACAGCTTTACATCTTTGCAGACAACGCCACTTTGGTCCCTGCACCCCACTGGGTTTTTATTTTGGAAAACTGGTTGCAGAGCTGTTCATAGACAGCTTGCTTTACTTGTTGAACTGAATATAATGTTGTGAGATTTTTAAAATTAGATTTCACAGATTTTAAGGTATACCATAACTGGCAAAGACTTCAAATCTTCAAGGGTGGGGCTAGAGAGGAGGATTTCTACTTGCATTTAGAACTGACAGATCTATAGCACTTTGGGCCCCAAAGGTACTCATCTTCATGTGAGAGCCCTTGGTCAGTGACCTCAGGTATTAGTATTGTCATCTAGATGGCAGCTACAGAAATGATTAAAAAGGAAACAACTGCTCTGTGTGGCTCAGAGGTACCACCTTCTAGGTGTAAACAGCTTATTACGTATGACAATGCCATTTCAAATCCAGGCGGGGAGATGGTAGGTACAGGTGTAACGCTGGAGCTGGGGGCCTGGGGCGAAAGTCCAGCATGTCCACTCGCTGGCAGCATGACTTCGAGTCAGTTACTCAGATGTCAGGAGCCTTGGTTTCTCACAGATTTTAGAGCACCGTCTGTGCAATAGGCTGATGTGAAGATGAAATGATAAAGCACTTGGAGAAGCACCTGGCATCGTGCAAGTGCTCCAGAAGTACTGGCATCCGCTGTGATCATTTGATCCCAGAACAGCCTGTGGGGTGGGAAGTGACAGGCCAATCGGCCCGATCTTGTATGTGGACAGTGTGGGGCTTTGACGTGGCCAGAAACAGACAAGAGAACGGCTGGACTGAACGTGAGGGAGATTACACCCAGAACTAAGAATAACGCAAATTTCTTCCCATGTCTAGTATTGTACTTATAAGAATGTGGTGATTCAGCGATTTCAAACCTGAAACCTTAAAAAACAGAACAAAGGCCAGCAGGAGCCCTGCGAGAGTGGCAGGGCCTCCAGCCATTCACTTGGTTTGTTTATGAGAATTTAGGTGAACCGTCGTTATTCCCAGGGAGTTATTCCTAAGGCTCCTGACCTCTTGGTCAAAGCTAAGTGGCCACCCTGTCTCAGAAATACAGCTGTATGGACCTTTACCCTAATAATTTGCTGAATACACTAAAAACAAAGTCCGAATTTTACTTTGCTAACGTGTGCATCTGAGTGTCCCTGACAGAGGAGGAGCTGGCAGAGCTGGCTGTTAAGCCTTCAGGGTGGCACTTTCCGGCCGTATGAAAGGACAGGCAGAGGCTACTGGGGAGGCTTGTCTGCCAGTCAGATGGGATACTTACCAACACGTGCACAAGAAATAAAGGTGTACAGCTTGGAATTCCCAAGTCTACTCTGACCAAATGAGGTATGGCCAAAGAATGGTGCCTTCCAAGTGCTGACCAAGAAGGGCACAACCCACATTTTTTCTCTCTTCTCTTAAGCACTGCCAGTGGGGGCTCACTTAAATAGACAAAACAAAGCAAAATGCCCCTTTTCTCAAAGATGCCACGTTCTCGGTCTGCATGGCTAAGTGGTCTCAGAACTCAGAAGGGGCCCGTACAGCCTCCAGCCCCAGCTGGGGTGGGTGCGGGGGGCTCTTCCGGGGCCACCACTGTAGCGCTCCCACTTACCGGGAGATGGCGGCTGGAGCTTGGGCTGCTTCTTGGTGTCGGCGGTGCTGAACACTTCCGGCGGGGGCTCCTCCCCTCGCTCGATCTTGCACTCGAAGGCAAACAGGTACTGTATATACTGCTTTTTCAGAGAGCTCGCCGCGCTGCTTGAAGTGCCAACATTGAGGTTGGTTGCCAGCTCACGCCACTTCTTGTTTTTATTAACCTAGCAAAAAAAAAAAAAGGCAGGATCATTGGTTTGCAGCAAAGTGCCTTGTTTAAAGCCGGGAGACGAAAAAAGCACTTAATGTCTTGGTTTACTTTTTTTTTTTTCGTTTTCCTCTTTTAACTAATGCTCATTACTCCCACTCAGTAGTGCACAGGCAGCATTTACAGTTATAAAACCATTAAGGAACCTGCTGATAGCTACATAAAAAGCACTGCTTGCTGACACTCCTCTGCCTGCTCCTGCCTTGCACTCTCCCAGAGCCGGTGCCGCTCAGAGCCCGCAATTTATCTGAGCAAATGTGCGCTCTTGCTCACATTCATCCCCATCCCACCTCTAATTTTTAAAAAAGGATGTCTAAAAACTAATTTAAAAAGGAATAACAGAGCTATTTTGCAGTTTAAGTGCTTGAGCCTTGATATGAAAAACAATGCTTCCTTCCAAGGGCCAGAGCTCGCAGAAGAGGCGGCTGTGGCCCCGGCCCAGGCTGCCCTCTCACGTGAGGCTGTTTGTGCCGGGCAGACACACAGTGCCAAGGCGAACGAGGCCTCTGACCAAGTGACCCTAACTTAAAAGCGTACCCAAGCCCCCAGCAGCTGATGCGGCAGGCCCCTGGGGGCCGAGGGGGGCTCAGGGACTGTCCAGCATCCTACTTGTGCTCAGGCTGCAGAGAACACAAATGCAGAAACATAAGAGGAAAAAGGAAAGAAATCCTGAAACATTACACAAAGATTCTAGGCATTATTTTCCTTGGGAAACCGATGTGTCAGGCAAACAGGAAGGCCTGCAAATGCTTGGAGGTGCCCTGCTCTGAGTAGCAGGGTAGCCATTGAGGGGGCAGTGGTTTTTAATGAAATGCTCAATTTTTGGATTCTCACTTTCTCACAAAGCTCTTTATGTCCGTTTACTTAGTGCTAAATGGTTCACGATAACCAAGCCGCAGAATGCTCCTGGTGCTGATGCTCATGCCCCTTTGGCACTTCATGCCAGGCTGCAACCTGCAGGCCTGAGGACCGCTTCAGCAATGGCAGACAGAGCGCTGCCTGGGACACCCTGAAAAGCCAGGCTTTGAGCTGATCTCTGTAAGCCTGCAGTGCCTTCTCTACCCACGTCAGACGCTACCAGGGGGAAATCAAGGGAGGAGGTGAGCAATGATGCTGCCAACAGGCTCACCACTTGACCACGGCCACATTCAGGCAGCCCGCGTTAGCTAAGCCAGCAGACCCGACTTGGTGAACGCACATGCCGACAGGGTCAGAGTCGGGCCTAGGCAACCTCCACACTTCTGCGATGGGCAAGACCCAGTTACTCAGTGTCCTGAGGATCCTGAAAACTCCGTCAGGGACTCCAGGTGCGGAGGGGTGAGGTCAGGGCATTTCAGTGCAGGGTAGAGCGTATACCTTGATCTCTCCCTCCACTGACCACTACCCACACCTGGTCTGCGTCGCATGTCTCTCCATCTGATGGTGCAAAGCCCTGACTCAAGCTCTAACTGTTTCAGTTGTATGTCTCAGGTCCCTGGTGGGATGAGGCGTACCAGGGAGGCTGAGAACCAAGGCCTCTTGTCCATCCCCCAGAGCTGTGCAGCACTGAGACCAGGCTGGGCCCACAGCGACACTTGGGGCTTCAATGACTTGCCCTTGGATGGTAAGCAGCCTGCACCACCTGGCTGAAGTGGAGGGTGCCACACGTGTCCTCAACCACCTGGGGCCCAGAGTGGCTCCTTCCACTGATCTGGATGGAAGCCCAGGTACCAACAGGTTTTAAAAGCTCCCCAGATGATTGCAGTGGAGAGGTGGGTCCGAGAACTAGGGGCAGATGAGAAGAGCCCTCACTTTGGAAGCAGACAGACTGACCTGCCACTGACTCTGAGTCAGTCCCCGAGCCCCCACATCATTGTCCTTCCTTTTGTTCTGGTTTCCTCATCTCTTTGGGGCTGACAGTCCCTGCATTTTATGGGTATTTAGAAAGATCAAGAAAACACGAAAAGGTAAAGTGCAGGGCCCTGCGTGCAGTGGTCACTCAGCCATGAGTACTTTCGTGCACCTGTAGGACATGTACGCACAAACTAGACTCCATCTACAAGCAGGCTGGGACTAGGGGAGAATTTCAGGGGACGCTTGCTCTGAGAGGCAGGCAAGCTCAGGGCAGGCTTTGGCCCACCTCTGAAAAGGAATGCCTCCTGAAATTTTAATGCCAGAGCCACTCCTGCCCCACTAGGACCAGCCCAGTGAAAGCATGACAGCACTGACCCTTTCCCTGCCCGGGCCCGGGCATCAGAAGCATGACTTGATTTTCTTGATAAATTGTTCTGGATAGTAGGAAACAGTGAATCTGATTTACAACTGATCCAGGCAATTCATTTGGTTATCCACAAAAACATCTCTGAAGTATTTACTATGAGATCTTGGCGATCCTAAGAACTCTACACCTGTCAGGGAACCCAAAGGAAAAAAATCTAGCCCAACTCTCTCATTTCAGATGAGAGTTGGGGTCCAGAGAAATGACCTGCCGAGGTCACAGTGTGGGCTGGTGGCAGAGCTGGCACCCCAGCCCCAAGGCTCCCCCTCCAGAACACAAACCCGGCCCCCAGGAACTGTGACTTTCCCACAGGCTCAGCATCTTCCTGAAAACAGTTTTGAGTCTGTAATTCCAAGCAGCCTGCTGTGAGAGCTTATCTACAGTGTCTCCTCCCTCAGCCACGCGTACCTGGGCCAAACCTCCAATCTCCTTGACACAGATGTAGAGGCGAAATAGGTCCAAGGGCTTCTTGCCCACCGCAGGCAGGCTGGAGACAGGGGAGCCTCTCTCCTCCATGAAGGTAAGGTATCGGTCCACCCACAGCTTTCTCTCCGGCTCATTCCCCAACTCATAAACCTTTGTAATCTTTTCCCCCGTGGTGGTGGATGAGCTGGACTTCTATTGCCCACGAGGAACATTTGGCGATGGGGCATGGGTGGGCAGAGGGAGAGGGAAAAGGTGAGAAAGAAGTAATGAGCTATCAAATACAAGAAGAGAACAAATTTAAAACTACTACTATCACACAACAATTAGGAATGAAGGCTACTAGTTCAGGCACAACCTATACATTTTCTTAATTAAGACTTTACTTTGACTTTAAATAAAGAGCCCAAACTCCCCCTTTTATATACTTAAAAAAAAACCCAAACCTTTTTTTACTTTATTGATATAAGCGTTGAATCCCAGAAGGCAAGATTCCAATGACGCCTCACATCATTTTGAAAAATAAACGGAGGCTAGCTCACAGAATGATCACGGAAAATTTAAAATCCCACATGTGGTATTATGGAGCCCCCAAAATAAACTCCTACTTTTCCTTGTCAAAATACAAATGGCTAATATGTGTCTTCATTAAAATGCTGAATCATTGGAGGAAGAGCAAATACATGGTCCTTGCTCAAACATGTTAAGGTAGGCCCACAAATCCCAGGAACTGGTGGTGGGACTCCCTGTGCATTTGAGAGCTTTATCAACTGATGGCTGGCTAAAATTTGACATTTAATCATGATGATCAGCTTTTTGAACTTCTCTGCCAAGGTAAGGCGTAATTAGATAATTGTTTTAACATTTCTTAGGCAACTGTGTTTAAATCACAAACAACTGCCAACTTCATACTTCTAGTGTAACTATGGATAATGATCTGGGTTTATGTGCCCGTGTGGTTTATACTGATGCTCTAATTCTTGATCTTTTATTTTTTTAATTCTACCTAAAATGTCAAAATACTAACATGTCAACAGCTGCTGTTTCTGCATACCTGAAGCCCACCCTCTGGATTATATGATCTGGGAAGGTAACACTTCTAAATCTTAAACAGCCTAACTGTGTATTTTCCCTTTCTTTTATGTCTCTGTATTTGTAACAATATTTGTGTGCTCGTAATACCTGCAACTCCAGGGTAACTGTGCAAAATCACTTCTAAGTTCTCAATAAAGAATTCTTTGGAACAGTAATTTACTGCAAGGTAGTCATTCTTTTAGATGGAGTTTTTAACTCTTTTCCTTATATATAGCTCAACATAATTTTAAACACATTGCTGATATTTTGGGGGTTAAATAATATGATTTCCACTGAGATTTTATGCTATCTGGTTTAGCAAATGATCCACAATAAAAGCAGGGCCTGAGAAAGGATGCCTGAGAAAGAAACCAACGAAGTCGGTGAGGGGCAGTCTTCCCTCTAGTTAACCTGTAATTGTCCTAACCTAGTTCTGCTGAAATTTTAAGCCTTCAGCTTTGGAATTATGGAGGCACAAAAACTTTATATTCAATACACAAAAATGGTTCATACAGTTGATGTAAATAAAAAAATATAGAGTGGTAGGATAAAAAATAGTATGATCTTTTAAGAATTTACATTGACACTGAGGCTATACTACAAGTCACTTAAAATTACTTAAAAACATGTCACATGTTCACATACATGTATATATATCGATATACGTACTCAGAATATGGACCACACTGTATATATCCAAATGCTATGTTTTTAATTTTCTTTTCCATGTTCTTATACCCAAGGAATATATGACTGGGAAAAGAAATTGTTCTAACATGTTTTAGACCATCTGAGAAAATTTCAGAAGCTTTGGCATCATTAATGGGGTAGTTATTATCAGGAAGTTTCTAAATGTAGGCACTGAAATATTTTTTCTTTTGGGGGGGTACACTAAAAAAGTGGGTCCAATGTTTTTTAAGAAATGAAAATAAGAACATGACAAAAAAGCATTATCACCCAAAATTGATTTAAAAAAACCCTCCAAACCCCCTCTTGAGTTTCATATGTGAAAAACTGAGAGGCTTGAGATTCAATTTAAGAAGAGCAATAAAAGCAATCACTTCAATTTGAAAAATCACTCTGAGTAGCTTTACCAGTGTCCTGCATGTAAGACCCAACTGCCATTTCTGGTATGGTCAGTTCGGGACCTGGACGGAACCAGGTTCTGGAAGAACAGTTCATCGTGACCCGAGCCATGAGGCAACAGGCCTGTCTGCTGCTATCTGCGAAGTGGGTCTCATAGCCTGAAACAGGCCTGACCTCCGACAGTGATTTCCTGAGTTTGACTATAGATATTTTAACTCTTCTTACCTTTCTTTTTAAGTGAACTTAAGTTTAATTAACTTCTGCACATCTCAGTTTGTTCCCATTAAATTAGAAAAGCTTAATGAAAACATGGTTTTTAATAGAATTGTTTTAAATTTCATAGTTTTCAGATCTTCAAAGAAGATCTGAAGATTTTTAGGGCATCATAATGTAGGAAAATGTATTTGTATGAGAAGAAAGCGGTCAGGCCTCAGTTAACGTGTTAGGTCCCAGAGAGGCCTCCCCTGATGCCCTCTCCCTAATCTGAACCATCCTGTTAGGCTTTACTTGTCCTTAGCATGACCTGGTTACACAGTGTATAAAGTAGATGTTTTGCCTGGGATTTTTGTCAGCCCTTTACTTTCCCGTAAGTTCCACAAAGCAGGGTTTGTGCTAATTTTGAATTGCCAGCAGTGACTGCACACTGCAGGTATCGTGAGATAATGTGTTCTGTGAACAAATACTCAAATGCATGGGAAAGTCTGAAAAGTCTGGCATCATCCAATAAGAATTAATAGTGATTCAAGAACCCTAAATAGTATTTCAGACAAATCTAGTAAGACTGAAAGCTAGGAAGGGACAGTGTCCATGGCTGGTACCTAACTTCTGCACCCGAGCCTCAAGGTCTGCTTACTAGTTGATTACCGAAGTTCGTATTTGGTTGTCCAAACAGAAAAAGGATGTTAAGAGAGACCAAAGCCTTAGGAACTAAAGAGTACATACTTTATCACTACACTGATCAGGCTCACCATATACCTTTTCTGTCATAGACATTAGCTATGATGTAACCTTTGGATAAATGTCATTATTCACTCCACCTATTGACAATGGGCAGACAACCTACCCCTGTAGAAAGATGGGTTAGCTTTTCCAGGTCACTAGGACCACCTTGTATTGGTTCAGTGCTGTAAAAATGGTATCCTACTGAATGAAACTGTTGTGGAGACAAGAAAAGGAATGGAGATCGCTGAAAAAATTACAGCAAGACATCATTATGGTGCCAAAAATGTTTTCCTTGCATATAATTTAATTAAGTCTATAAGCACATTTTCCTCAAGACTTTTGGGCAGATTTACATTTCAGCAGTCTTTACCATATGCCTGGTAATATGTGTATGTGCAAATGTTTATTTTTATTTTAGAATGTTTTGTAACCAAACAATGTTGGTCCATAGAACACTGTCAAAGCACAGAACATCTTTATTATTTAGTCCAATTCAGGCCTGCTATTAGACAGGCTTTATAAGGGACACTGTTAAGAGCAACTTAAAATTTTAAATACAAATTAAAGTTATATCTCAGCAGTTAAATATTCCTAAATTGTATATATCTGCAGTGATTTGAAAGCAGAGATAATCTGCAATCTTTCATTACAATCTCCTTTGGTTCCCTTCTTGAATTAGTATCTTATTCAAGAGAAGGGCTGCTTTCTCAATACAGAGCAATGATCTAACATCTTTTGCCAGATGAACCACAGCTTCTCCTGTCCTTCTCTGCTGCTGGAGCCTGAAGTTTGCTCATAAATTCCTAACCCTCGAAACACTGATGGTACAGGAAGAGATAATGTATGTGGAAATATTTAGATGAGAGGAAAGTGACATGCAATTTCAAGTATAACTATAATATAATCAGAAAATGAAGTCAACAATTCAGTTTGCTGTTTTCTTATATTTAAGTAGAAAGTAGGGGTTTTGATAATAGTTGCCTACAGGACTCACCTGGATGGTGATAATGGGACTAGTAAGTTAAAATATAATAAAACATCTCAATCATTCTTTATAATTCAGAAATCAGCAAGGTGGATAAAATTTAAAAAAATTTAAGAAACGAAAAAATGTATTTTTCTCAATTATCTTAAAGGTTTCAAAGATTATTGTTTTTAACCTCTGAAAATTTTCCCTCAAGCCAAAATACAAATGTTTTTGAGAAGTTATAATTTGAATTCTACCTGTTAACCTTAAGAGTATTTCTGATTCAAAATGCTCTTGTTAATTAAAACAAAAACCAAAAACCAGGTTAGATTATGGGGAAAACCCCACAGTGGTGGCTGCCTTCTGCGACTCAAAGCACGTAACACCAAGACATCAAAATTCAGGAGCTGCACTCTCCTTTCCTGCTAGTTCTGCTTAACCTGTCCTAGAAACACTTTTCATTTCATCTCGGTTTTTGCAAAAGCGAAACATTGTCTACAGAGAACGTAACAGTGAATATTGCCCTTTCTTCCTCTGAAAAGGAAAATGCTGGTTATACTAGAACTCCACATGGATTTTACAAACATTCCTGGAACCAGCAACTCTTCAAACCTTCAGCTCTGTTTAAACCAGTGAATGGATAATTAATAGCAGCCTCCTTTTGGGGTTTTGAGTAGATTGCCAGATTCTGTAGTTAGAGCCTTCTTCCCTACAACTTGCTTTTCCTGTGCTGTAATCTTCAATACATCGTCTTACAAAAATTAGCGTGTTAATTAAGCCTTCTTGGCAAGTAATTGCATGTTAAGGTTTTTTTAAAAGATCTTTTGAATCCCTATATGAATGTAAAATAAAGGTTACTACAGTGCCATTCTTTTTTTTTTTAATGGCATAGAATTAATTTCTCTAGTAGGAAAATGGACCCAGCTCTATGGACAGAAGAACATTAAGGCTAAAAAAAACCTCCCTTATATGTTTATCACCATTTAAAAAAATACATCGTATTGAAATTAACAATTTCAAGATTATCAGCAATCTTGCTCACGATATAATTTTCCTACCTCAACTGATTCTATTGTAGGCAACACATTATTAATCTAAAAGTAGTATTTCAAATATTCGTATGTACTAATGTTTCTACAACTTTTCTGTTAAATTTGTGACAAGTGGATGGAATCAAAGCAGGGCTGATATTCTAAACCATGCCCAGAGTATAATATTTATATTTTCAGGTAGGCAGTTTTGAAATAAGATGTTTCAGATACAATAGCACATCCAAGATTCAGGCCAAAGGCCAAACTTGTCATTTATTTCACGGCTGCTATTAGTTCCCATTTAAATGGAGAAGTGACTCACTTTAAAGATCTTTCTATAAGTGCACAATGGATTAGGCATTTAAACAAAGTCACTGTGTGAAGGAGTTTGGACCCAGTAACACAACTGCATGCTTCATATAGAGGTGTTTCTTTATAACAGCGCTTTCATCACCAGAAAACAACTTCTATGATGCACAGAAACATTACTCATTTTGTTATTGATATAATTATAAAGAAAACCCTTTCGTGGGTAAATTATGAAGAAAAAGTCTTATAAACATATAAATAAGCAAGCATTAAAGTAGAATTAATTACCAAAAACCCCAAAAAAACAACAAAAACCCCCACAAAAAACCAGAGCCACTTACAGGGCTTGATGGAGTCTTTGGCCAGCCTGGGCTGCTAATGCTATCACTTTCATCTCCATGAAATGAGGAGATGCTAGCAGAGCTGGGGGACATTGGGGAAGGGACTGGCAGGTTGCCGGGGGTTGGGGGCTGAGAAATACCCTGAGAGCTGTAGCTATCCTGTGGTAAAGGAATAAAAAAAAAAATAATGACAAAGGTAGGGCAAACTTTATTTAAAATAACAAAAATCACATCCAGTTTAACAGACTAATTTTTATATATAATAGATATACATAAAGACATGTACACACAAACACGCAAAAGCACACACATATAAAGGTATTAAAACAACATCCTTCATTAGTATAAGTTGGTAAGTTTGCTGGATGCTGGATGAGGCCACTAAGCCACCATGCTTACTTCAAGCTTACATGGAATGCTGGGCAGGGGTTAACCCTTATGAAAGAAAGAAAGGAAAAAAAAAAGCTGTTCACCTTATTTATCAAATAAGGCAGGAAAGCAAAATATTAAGTATGCTGTTGCTGCTGAGGCGGCCAAAACAGGAAGCTATAAACTGAAGGCAGAGAAAATGGCTGCAAGTATCAAAACCAGGCAAGTCCCTTGCTTCTCCCCACCCCCAAGGCATTTCTCTCGGGGAGTCTTGTCCCTCCACCCCTCTCCCGCAACCAGGAGTTCAATGCCGTGAGAACTAGTAACTTTCAGATCCACGCCATGAAGGGGGTGGGGAAAGAGACTATAAACATGTTGCACACGATGAAGGCATGCAGAAGAGAAGAAACCAAAGGGAGAGGTGTAGGCCGACACCAGCGAATCGAGAGCAGCAGGGCCGCGCGGCGAGCCGGAGCCCACCCCGCGTGCGGAGGAGAAAGGAAGTACCTTCGACTTGCTCTCAGGCTGCGGGGCGCCGTCCTCTTTGCCGTCCACTTTGAGGGGCAGTTTGGGTTCGCCAGGAGACATCATATCTGCAAGACCCATAGATGCTAATCGAAAACAGGAGAGAAGAGTTTAGGGTTATACACCGGGTCCGTCAGGCTGTGCTCAGGCTAACACAAGTTACTGAGGGACACAGGGGGCACCCAAACTCCCCCTGAAGGAAGGGAAAAGAGGGAAAAGAAATGACTCAGAGTGTACACTAATTCCTGAAATCTAAATGGCATGACAACGTTCTGGCAATCCTTTTTTTATCTTAAAAAAAAAGTAATCATTTATTCAACCCAAACCACTCAAAGTCAGTTTATATCAATATTCTTTTTCGAAATTATTACAGCTTTCATAAAGTAGGCGAAAAGTGGAAATAAGCCCAACATGTAAACTGTTCATCAGGTGTTGAAAGCAAATGCGGGGTGTGTGTATTTTTTACCTGATGACTAGAGGATGTTAGTGCTTTCTTTTGTGAAATTTTCTAAATTCACATAATCTATTACAATCTTAAATTTGTGAAATCATTTGACATTTTCATTGTTTCGATCAAAATTCTTGCCAACTGCATGGGGTCCACTATACAGTAATGGAAAACAAGCCTTACAGGTGACTTCCAAAACAATAATCTAAGTAATTTTTGAAGTAGAGGAGTTCCAATTATTTTGTGCTAAAGCTGGTTTCCTTTCAGCCTGGTGCAGTGCACGCATTTATCACTAGCATATATCGTCAGCAGCAGCTCAGAAGCCCAGATCAGACCCCACCTCAGCTTAGGAGTCCATCTACGATCCTGCGCAGAACTCATTTTCGGGAATTCTGTCAAGTTCACCAAGGCTCAGAATGCTGGGCTCACCAAAAAGCAACAGACTTACACACGTTTATTGCAAATACTAACAGACACTTTCAAGTTAAAAATACAGGTTTAGATTTCTTTTTAGAAGAAGAACAAGGCTTCAGTGGGGAATCAGTGTAGATATCCAGGGAATGACTGCTCGGCCTCTACGGAGACCCACTGTGGAAACCATCTGCCCAGCACTGGCCTGCGAGTGTGACACCAAACAGACGTGTGAAGAGTCGGAAGAGGAGAGACAGAGTAGAAAAGGGAGAGGGGAGAGGATTGTGAGCCTTATAAATGAGTGAAAACCAGAAAACATTCTGTTTCAAAATAAAATAAACCTGAGGTTTCATAAACGGGACCCATTTCACATTCCGCAAATGAAAATGTTGGCCCAGTGGAAGCAGTGCCCATGTAGTCTAATGTGCCAAAGATCAAAACAGAACAACAACAACAAAAAAGAAGTTTAAAAAGGCTCTACAGATTGCCCACAACAAAATGATTATTGCACATATTCATGTATTACTATGTTTCAGAAAATAATTCGTTTTAATTACAGCAGTGAGAGAGTGAGCACGGACGGCTCTGGCGAATTAGCTGGCAAGCTTTGTGTGGTGCTAATCTGCTAATATCGTTAGCATCACTGCAGGTTGAGGACCAGAGGTCCTGCCAAAAAAGCTTACCCTGCCACGTGCCCATGCGTTCACATCAGCACACTCAATGATGCGCTCTGAAATGCCTGTATTGTCCACGGGCACGCTGGCTATGTTTGTCAAAGCCCATTTGCAGCCCAGTCAGCCCTTGAAGTCATCACCACACACACAAATCGTAATTGGGATGTTTTTCTTTTTTTTTTCAAATTACTTTCAATACTTAGACTTTAAGAACTGGAACAAAAAGCTTTTTCAAGTGATGCAGCTGCAGAGAAAAATCTATTGGGATCAGCTAAAAATGCTGTTATTTTTGTGAATGTGTGAAACCTCAAAAAAGCAGCTGAGAGATATTACACCCAGACCGCCTTGTTCAAAGCAGTGGATTGCTTTTGTGCAGTTTTATCTCTGGGGTCTAGCGAGATATGAATTAGTAAATCTGTACATTAAGAAATACTCTTTCTAGAAGAATAGAAGGGGAAAAAAGCAAAATAAGTGTGGAAAGAGGGGCCTATTTATGAGAGTCTGCATGTCCTTGTTAGTTATTCACAGAGTGGGTGCCAAGGAATGACAGCCACACAATTCCAGAGAGAAAGTGGCAAAGCCATGGACATGCAGCTTCTGTTAAGTCCTTTTTCTCCAAAGGTTTTAACAAATAGTTCTGTCTCTATTAGTGATAAATTATGCCTAAATATTTTGAAAAATAGAGATATCCTATTTCATGCATTAAATGTGTTAGTGTACACAAAAGCAATTTTTAATACAGAACTAGGCCAATAGGTACTATGATAATTAATGATAATAATTTACACTGATTTAAAATCAGACTGAGATGAATATAAGTGCATGTTGGGTTGAAATTCCCTAAACTTTTAATTCTCTATTATACATTTTAAAATGGGCATATAAGGTATGCCAATAAAAAAGTTGTCAGAAGTTGCACTGCTTTATTATTTTGAGAAATAAGGATAGGATTTAGAGTAATAGTTTTATTTAGTACTCCTGCCTTACAGTGTAAATTTTATTTTACTAAATGGATCATAAGGTCTTTCCTTACTGTGGCTTTTACTATTCCTTTTGTTGAAATGTGTATTTTTGACTTCTTACCAGAACTCACAGTGAATCACTGCCAAGAACCATATGCCGCCTAGGGCTATGGTACTCCAGGGGCACTATTTTTTTCTCCTTTCCCAGAAGAGAAAGACCACCACTATTATAAGGATGCGTTAAATCAAGGCACTGTTCTTCCTCCTGTTGACATCAGTAATCCAATATGTAAAGTTCAGACATAAAGAAGGGCAGTAAAGAATCTCTCACTGCAGAAAGTGCTGCGGGGGAACTGTAAATACACTTCCAGCACTAGCCTCTGGCTTACCATTGAAATTTAAGAGCGAGAATGATTTCTTAAAGTAAGTATGGGTCAAGGCCCTAAGGCAGCTATTCCACCCTGGATTTAATATATTCAAAAACAACATAGAGAACATATGGTCTGAGTAAAGCTGCACTTACACATTCATCCCTACTCTCCCAGCTTCCTTTATTAGTCTCCCTACAAGGTGACAAAATCATTCCCAGAAGATGGTAAAAATAAGTCCAGAAATACATATTTTTGTTCTTTTCATGGTAAATAATATACCATACTCTGCAAGTATTTCATTCTTGTTTTTGAAAATACAAAAGAGCCTATATACATATATATCTGTAGATATTCACGGCTATTTTTCTATGTGGCAAACATGTAAAGACCACCATTAACATAACACATATAAAGGATATGAGAAAAGCTCCAGGAGAAACACTGTGGGCCCTCACAGAGCCTTGGAGGAACCCCTGGGAACCTCCTGATGCCTCTGGGCCTCCATGGGGCGGTATGAGCTGCACCACCCCGTAACCTCTGCCAGCGCCCTGTCCCCGTTATGGGCATCCCCAGGAAACACGCCGCCTGAGCAAAGCCAGTCTGCTGTCAGCATCACCGCTTCAGGGAAAGCAGCAAGCCTTGCCAGCGAGCTAGATGGCGCTTCCAAGGAAGCCCCAGCCATGTAGGAAGTCTGGAGCCACCGATATACTTGGCAGAATGCCAGTACACATTTTCCCCAGTTTAAGAGGTATGGTTTTCATAATTTATCAAGTCTTCTGTATTTATTTTTTTGGTGGGCGATTGGGAGGAAAGCAAGTCACCTAAAATCATGAACTTCAGGAAAGCAAGCCAATGAAACCTCCACCACTAGCAATGGGGCTGGAGACCCAAAACTTCCTTTTTGAAGGCACCTAGATCTCAAGACAGAACACAGCTATCCATCTGGCAGATTTCCATTCTAGGCACAGATTTGTAAAGTTATTTTTTTTAAGTTTCATAAGAGCAAATTATCCGGTAAACAGCTAATGTCACACAAAGCTGGACAGCAGTTCTACGTGGAGACTCTTGAGCAAAATACCTCCAAATCGGTGGTTCTCAAGCTCTAGCCTGCACATACAAGAGTCACCCGCGGTGTCTGTAGGAAAGCAGATTCCTGGACCCAGCTTCATTCATTCTGATGGGGGTCCAGGAATCTGTAGCTTTAACAAGCATTCCAGGCTCTCGGTGGTTCTCAATTCTGAGAACACTGAAGGAAGCTGGCACTACTGTGGTGTATGACTGCCTCTCTTCTTCTGTGAGGGCTCCTGGAGCTAGGGTGCCCCGACATTATCAGGGCCTGCCTTTGGGATAGAGCAGTGCTGTTGGGCAGAAAGCGTCACTACTGGAATTTGACAGGGCTCCACGGGGGGAAGTCCTGGCTACAGAGGCATGTGGCTACTCGTTTACTCTCTGCAGGTTGTACTGACAGAAGTGCCTTACATTTTGGAGTGACTTCCAGTGAGGCAAACTAGAGCCACAGATAGCAGATATATTTTCTGGAATTTAGATGTCTTCTTTAAAATGATGGTTTATACGCAGACATGTACATGGCTAAAGAATACTGTAAAACGAAACGAATAATAACATAACTAACGACACAAATACTATGTAAGGGGGTATTTAACAAGGTTATACACGACTTACAACTTTGACCATAGTAATACATAATTCTGATCTTTTAATCTAAATAATTTTTCTTTAAAAGAGCTCCTTTAGAGGGAAAAATCCCCATTGCTTACCACCCCATTTCCCCTGCCTTTTAAGTGAAGAAAGAGTTGTCACATTCATGCTCACACTGACTCCATTTAAATAACTCCTTGCTCACTGAAGCCTGTAACGATTTGTTACAGCACAGGAGGACTCTTTTCGGCCCTGGACACTGCCCTCTGCACAGCTGTCTGAACTTAGCAAAGAGGATGCTGGAATGCCAGTTGCATAAGCTGCTAACTGAGGTCTAGAAAATCCCACTGCCAGCCCTGGCCATAAGCTGGATTATCCTCACTTTCTCCAAAAGTGTCCTTTGATGGAGAAAATGTTTTGCTGTTATCACCGCTAATTTATCTCCATGGGACCAAACCAGGCAGACAACGTGATGCTCCAAGAAATGGATCATTTCTGGCCCATCTCTAGAAAGTCAAGTGTATACCTTCAGACCAAAACTTTCAGCAGGAGCTACACCATAATGCTCTGGGTTCCTCTGTCATTCCTGTTTCCCTGTGAGACTGTAACACAGTCTGGCAGACTCACATGTACCTATCAAGAGATGCACAGTAAATGCTCAACCATCAATATTCCTCAGGTGTGCTGGATGATTGCTTTCTATCAGGTAGGTAGCATTTGACTTAGTAAGACTGGAATAAAATCATATAAATGTGTAGAAGAAAATTGGACAAATGTTTAAATTATTAAAAATTCAGTATTTCAAAATGCACAGTGTAAAAAAAAAATACTACTAGCCCATACAAAAGACTATAAGGATAAATGGCCCTTCATTGAACAGATTCCCTCTGTATGAAATAATGAAGAACTAAATTATCTGAATGATAATAATAAGAAACCCTCTCTGTGGTTCTCCATTAAATCGGTTATTTCTCAGGAACACATAAATCTTGGGCAGGGCCCGGTGCCATCTATTTGCTGTTAGTTATTTTTGTGGCTCTGGAGTCCAAAGGAAAAAGGGAAAAATGAGTATTGCTAATAGTAGATGAAAATTTATTATGTAGTTTCAATGCTCTGAAGTATTTTATTTCAGCAAGTCAGACAAAACACATAATGTCAAACCCAAATATGCTATTACCTGGGTCAGAGCTGAGAGGGGAAGCAGAAGCTTCTAGCTAACAGTCCATTCAAGAGCTTTTCACTTTTCATCTCAAATGTAAAAACACCCACCTCACTGGGATGAGTGGACGCCTGCTTAACATCAGGAAGGGCTACTTTATTTAAAAACCTTTATTTTCACCAGCAGTTTCTATTTTTTTCCTCTTCCGCAAACATTTGAAGAGAACTAATCAGCGAATGGCACAATTAAATTAGACCCTAGAAGCCAACAACTCAGAAGCTCAGACAGGATGCGAGCCCAGCCACTAAGCTGGCTGTTCTGCCGATGAAGAAAGAGCAGCTCATGGGGCGGCCCTTCAAAGATGCAGAGGTCAGAAAGGTGGCATAAGGCAGGTGAAATAAAGAAGGCTGATAAGAGAGAGCGCAGCCTCTAACTCCACACGGTTTGCTGCCCCATGACAAAGCATTGCAGGATACACACAGCTGGCTGCACAAGCTCCAGGTTAGCTGAAGGAGAGAGTCGGGCCCCAGACACTGCCTGCCACTCTACAAGGTACCAGAGAGGAACAGCTGAATGGAAATGCATCGCATTTTCTCACTTGAGGAGCGGCACTCACAGTCTTTGGGTAGTTAGGGGGCTTGAGGAGGTGGCTCAGGCCCAAGGAACCTAAGAAATTGGAATTTTTGCAGTTTGGGACATTTTTGATATTTCTACAAACTGACAGAATACTGTTATTGCACTAATCTGATGGGATGTGGTAAGAATCCAGTTGTTGAGAACATAAAGCGGGTTGAAAAAATTAAACATAATGAAAATTTAAAATAGCTCATTGAAAAAATAATACATAATTCCTCAATAGAGACAATCTGTAAAGAGCATTTATGGAACAACTATTTCCATGTATGTAGTTAAAGGTGTGTTTCCCCAAGTGAAAAAGAAAGTACTTCAACCTCCTTGTCCTGCCCCTCAGTCATTCCCTCTGAAATATGGAAACTGGTTATCTCCACCACTACCAAATGGGAAGTTAGATCTCGTTGTGGGATCTCTGAGTACCCCTCATAACGCCTAAAGATAAAAAGAACTTCGTGGATGTCTTTAGCTATGTATTTACCAATGACACTTGAAATATGTCCACATGTTGTATACAGAATGAATAAGGAAAGTTCATAAAACAGAATGCAATCCTTAAGTCTTAGAGTAGTTATTTAGATTGAGCAAGTTCCCAAGCAGCAGAAAAGCAGGATTTTTCCCCTTTCACCAAGTGAAGCCATTGCCTGGGTTGTTTCTGTATATTCAGTGGTGCTAGCCTGGGAGGGGAAGAAGGGAAAGGGAGGCGGCCCCAGAAGCACAGAGCTGCCAAGGTTACCTGTTGAGCTGTTCACCATATTGGGCGTCATGCTGTAGGGGGGCGCCTGGGTGTTCATAAGCCCAGAGCTGTTGTTCATGGGCTGGTTGTAGGGAGAACTGGAAGCCAGGAGTCCGCTCTGATTCATGCCAGGAAAGCTGCCTTGCCTATATGAAGAGAAAGCACATGCATCCATATACCGACCATGCATATTAGCAGCAGACCACCCTGGTGGGCATGTCTAGTAACGCATTTATGCAAGGGGTGGGGCTAGTATTTTTCATGTTTGCTTAAAATATTTTATTTCCTGGAGAGAGAAGCTGAACTCTATTGCTAAGTAATTATTTAATACGTTATGGAAAAATTCAAAATACTATAAATTCCACAAATAAATCATACCTTTTTAATCATGTCAAGTGTTCCAGGTTATGATTTATATAGAAGAATATAAGCCAGAAAGGGGGAACTTGAAATAAGAACAGGAATTACAAAAGCAAGCAAAATTAATTTCTAATGGTTAAAAAGATCTGACTCTCTATTAACATTACTTAGTATCCCTCTCATCAAAAACCCAGAAGAAATGAAAAACAAATGGACAGTGTGGGAATGTTATTTAAAGAAAAATTCTTTGACCTAATTTTCTGATATAATGAAATACGGGAGAAAGCATTTCCAAAACTCCCTTCAACCCTATTATCTGATATTCTGAAACTAGGTACTATTAAAAGCATGTCAGTTTCCCTATATTAAAATTACACAGCAAACATCAGACTCCCTCTTCTTCTGTAGAATTTCCTGGGACAGACGGCAAGGGGGGCCTAGACTGGCTGTAAGAGCCCCTAGCAGGCCCCAAGTCATCTCTCCCTCCCAGTGCCCAGCAGACTCATGAACTTGAATTTTTGGTGTCTTAGTTTTGTAATACTAAACTCTGTGAAAGGCAGACTTCTCTTCATTCTTGCAGAGACGAAGAGGGTATCCTTTGATCTGAAGGAGACAACAGTCACACATCGTCATTTCTCTAACTGCTGGTAATGAGACTGGGGAGTGGCGGAGACATGAAATTGGCCCAGTGCCTTAATTCTCCCAGGAAATGTACAACCACAAAAAGGAAGATGATGGCAACGTGGCAAAATCTTTAAAAGACTCCACTCGTGTTGTCAAGCTTTTATGGTGTAAACAGTGTACCTATAAAAAACTTCCCAGAGTTCTGGTCACTAATGTTTACTCTTGGGAGTAAAGCTAATAGAAGGAGTAAAAACCCACAGATGCTTTGCTAATCTGTTCCAAATTAATTATGATTATAACCCCCATCCACCTCCATTAAACTGGCATTTAGTGACTCTTAAAGTAGAATAGTAGAAAAACTTTTTAAGTCATTAAAAAAAAACAATATAATATTCTCTTTCAGTGGATTCAACTTTCTGGTTTGTAGAAAAAATTCAAACATGGTCCATTTGAAAATCCTAAGTACCAAAGGTTTGAGTGTTTTTTTTCCTTTTAAATATTATATAGACCATTCAGGGAAATTCTGTACAAACTAACACTTGATGATGGCTTGAAAGAACATCCTAGAAGACTGAAAGACAAGGGTGTGTTACTTCAGCCTTGACTTCTCAGTCCACTTGGGATAACTTCAGTCTGCTGAATCAGAATTCTGATACCCACTTCTGCTCATTAAGAATGGATCTGAGATTATCTAATGGCTTTTGATTAATCTCTAGGTCATCAACTATTTATAAATACATTGCCCAGCAGCTCTCAACATATTCCTATATGGTTAGGGTCTCAACATCAGCATGTAGATTGTTAGCATTAACTCAAATACCTTAGGTTCCCTTCTGAGGTGTTTCGATTCAAACAAAAGACAATTTAGCATTTATGCACCTGTCTCAAAAGAAAACAAAGCGGCACCCCCTGGGACTGCACTCTCAGTATCTCCACAGATAGATCACAAGAAGGGCGTCCTTAGCTTATGAGCTTATATTTTCTGGAGCCTACTTCCAAGTCACCGATCACTTCCCAGCATCAGCTAACTTTGATTTGTCCTACAAGGTTCAGTTTCAGGAATCTCCCCCTGAATGAAG
The DNA here is from genome assembly GCA_032199065.1 of Smutsia gigantea. Lineage (NCBI taxonomy): Eukaryota > Metazoa > Chordata > Mammalia > Pholidota > Manidae > Smutsia > Smutsia gigantea. Next base: position 29,653 of record JAVSCE010011725.1, on the reverse strand, counting down.
GTCATCCTTGTGGCCACCTGGAAGTTTTGCCTTCTGCAGACTCACAGCCTTTTAGAGCACTCTGCACTCCTCTGTTTATTAAACAATTCAAGTGCGTGTCTTGGCTCTTCTAGGTGTGTATGCTTCCTAAGAGGAGCCACTGAGCACATGACAGTTACTAAAATCATGCATTGATAGAGAATACTTTTATCATTGTAAACAGGCGAAGGATGGGCACCTTTTCAAGCTTCCACCAATTCACATGTAGTAGCTAACATGTTTGAAACTAAACAGTTTGCCAGCCACGCTTGTTTATAACTATGGTGGAGGGAATCAGAATATCAAATCCACCGGGCGGGCAGTTAAATGAAGTACCCTCCTAGCCTCATCTAACCCTAGCCTGTGATTTCTCCCCCAAGTCTGTATTGTCCATCTTTAATCATTATAAGATGACACTGGTACACATTACAGATGTTCTACAAAATACCCTTAACATAACAAAACCATAAAGATACAAAGCTCTGTGTGTTGGATGTCAGTGGCTGGTTACAATGGTCCTCAGTTAAACTGTGCCTAAAGTGTTCAAAGTCTGGTTAAAAAGCCGGGGGTCACGAGCCACACTGTCAAACGGAATCCCCTTTGCCCTCCGGGCTCACTCTTCACACAGGGGCCTGGAGGGGCTCATCACGATGATTACATTCCTAACTGATTAAGTAGTCACAGATATTCCTGGCACGATTTCTAGGCACTTCACACATTTAATTTTTTTAATTCCTGGAGAAAGATAGGTGGAATTATGCTCACATTCAAAGAAAGAAAATAAGTAAGAGAGAGATTAAACAACTTGCCCGAAGAGAAACAGCTAGTAAGTGGCCGGAAGAGAATTCCCCTTTTAGTTCAGGACACTAGGCTTCTTTCTCCAAGGGCCCCCAAACCCCACTAACACTTGACAGGATGAAGTATAGTGGCATACGGCAGCCTACTGTATACTTTTCTATTTGTCGACTGTACTCGTCTTTAGTTGTGGAAAGCTGACCAATCAGAATGGCACTTCTCCCTGGGCTTCCTGGAGGGAGGTGGCCATAGTGAGAGGCAGGGGGAGTAGCTGAGATAGCTCCCTGGAAGTGGGCTTCTGGGGTGGGGGGACCCACCCCGGGGGCTGCAGGCCTCCTGGGAGTCTGAGTAGGGAAGTACTGAAAGGGAAATGGATCTTCCTAGGAACGCAGGGCACGTGTAGGCGTGAGCAAAGCACTTGGCCACCCGTCTAGACGGGAGGAGAGAGCCAGTCTTTCACTGTCACGGAAGAAATCCTATTCATTATGCTTTGGAAACTAATGCCAAGACTATTGGTGATTTCAAACAAGCAAGATGGGCTTAATAGCAAAAAGGGCTTTCAATGCACCCTGTTGAATTTTGGAAATTGAGACAGTATGTTTTGTGGAAGGAAACAAAAGATGGCTCCCTCTCTAAGCCAAGCACTCCAACTTGCCATGGAGTTGCTCCTATAAGAGGACTTCTGTGGCTTACAACAAAAGGCTTATGGTTCGGGCTGACTACTGTCACTGGGACCACAGCAACTTCGGGAGAAGCAGTCCCTTTCCAGAGGCAGAATGCACCAACTGCTACATCTTTCTCTGACCACAGCAGCATTTGGAATGCTCTGAATGGACTTAGGAGATCAAAAAAGTAAATTGCCAGGTATTTTTTTTTCAAAAGGAAACAAAAAAAGCAACAAAAATACAAACTAAAAGACGGAAACGTTTTCAATGTAAAACCTTACCAAAATATAAGTTGCGTCTGGAAAAGTGCCCTGCCTTGACCTTTGGGTTTGTGCATCGCTTCTAGTGGGTCTTTACACTCAGATAGTTTTTGTTACAAATGACTGCTTTCCTGATGTCAGATTCCTAACCTGACACGGTTGTGGCAATGGACCCCCAACACTGCTTGGGGTGGGGGCGGGGGGTTGACAAACATTTAAACAGTGTTTTGCTGCTGTTATGCTGCTAAGGTAGCTACTGGACTTCACCCTGTGGATACAACTGTGTTGGGGGTGCTCACAAGTCTCTGTGTGCTGACAAATGGCCCTGTGCTTATCTGGGCCAGGTCTACAGGCTGGCACTGTGCCCTCTATCTTTTGCACATCAAAGTTTGATGTGAGGGTTTGTTGTTTAAATGCGCACACCTGCAGAATAACCAGAACTTTATTTTAAATCAGTCTTCAGTCAAGACGAGATGTTAAGTGCTTAAGACTTGTCATTCTGTGACAAAAACCAGCCTACTATAATGAGATTAATTCAGAAGGGCCGCCTGCAAATGCATTTCCCTACAGCATTCCTAGTTTCTGCTTCTCAGCACGACCCCTCCCCACGCCCCCACCCCCCGACCAACAAGTAATTTTTAAATAGTTTTTCCTCTTAGTCACTTTGGAGATTTTTCAAATATTACACATTCATTTGCCAACAAAGGGCTGGCTTTGGGGAAAAAATCCAGAAGTACATACCATTTTTAAAGTGACCGTTTCCAGTGGTTTACTGTGAAGGAAGGAAGGAGAATATAGCTTCTCAGGACAGTGTGAACTTAGCAGTTAAGATTACTATGAGATACTAGGGAAAGTAGCTACACACTTGTACCATGTTTTTAAGTCCACTACAATAGAACTTAAAGTCCGTACTTGATTTTGGTGCTTTAAAAGAATGTTTAGTCCATATTGTTTTAGCAATCACCACTATTTTTTCTCAACAGTGGTAGATGGGAAGTGTGAAATATGTATCCTGAAAATGAATGGATTTCTGATACAGCTCTTTGGAGAAGGGTAGGAACAGCCAGAAGAAATACTTTCGAAATAGACATGACATTAATGAAGTCACTTTACATGAAGTCCCAGTGGCAAAGCCACATGGAAAGGACCTCCACACTGAAGACTTCTTGCATATCCACCGAAAAATCATTCTTCAGTTATGCTGAAAATAAATGTAAAGCAATGCATGATTTTTCAGGAAACTATTTATGACTGAATTTTTCTCTATAGGGACTGTCACTTATAGATGCAATTTGAGTTAAGAAGCCAGAAAAGACTGCTTACTGACAAAATTAATTACGCTAACATGGAAATTTGGGGTGCTTTTTCACTGAACCAATAGTTTCCAGAACCACGAACTTGAAACTGAAAAGGTTCAGTTTCAACTTCAACAGTTGACTCCTGGGGAGTTCCAGATACACACACACATATAAACATCACGCAGGATGGCCCCTTTTGATTACTTTACACATGTCCAGGATCACCAGTTACACAGACTTTCAACCTAAGTTACAAAGTGACTCTCCCAAAGCAGTGCCAAGGACAAATTCAGTTGAGATTATTTTAAATCTAGTATCAGAAACAGGGAAAACACTACCTTTATGTCCCCAAAACAACACAATCAAAACAGAAAGGAAAGCTGCCCGAGCCCTAGCCCATTTTGGGTGTGGCTAATCCATCAGTTTGCCTGTAAGGACAAATGCGTTAGCAATTCTCGTGGCAAAATAATGTTATGATTTCAACAAGCCAGGCGCTCTGGCTTGGAATCAATCCTGTGAAGGTAAAATGGCATTTATATCATTAAACCAAAGACAAAGAACAAACAAAAGTGCCAATGATTTAAAACTGTGGCTTCCTGTAAAAATATATTGCCACATGCTATTTAAAAAAAAATGATTGCATCCCTTTCCCTCAGGGAGACATGCTAGAAATAACTAAAATTAATCAGAAATACCTTCTAGTTAGCTGACAGTTATCATCATTTGTTCAACATGGGTGTCTTAGATAGGTGTGAGAGAGGAGGGAAAAAAGCAGGGCAATAGGGGCCCAACCAACCAACCCGAGTCAAACTGCCAGAGTAGTGAGGGTCTAGCTGCAGCCCTGCTGTGTGGACACAGGAGGGGGCTCGCAGCAGGGGGCCTGCCCCGAGGGCAGCCAGGGGAAGCTCCTTGGGGAGGGTGCAGGCCCTGTCCCCTCCCAGGGTGGGGCTCAGTCAGCTGCACAGGCGAGTTGGGGGGGGCCTTTGGCTGGGGACTGGGAAGCAATGAGGGCAGAGGGGCGGGAAGGGCCACGTCATGCAGGCTTATGATTCTGTAAGGTTTTGTCTGTATCCTAGAGAAAGAGGAGGAGATGAGGAAAGGTTTCTAAGCAGAAGAAATGGCAGAAAAAGACATGTATTTTAAAGGCATTGTTCTCTGACTAGGGAAGGGAGGAGACAGTGAGGCAGAAGAATGAATGTAGGGACAAAACAGGTGTGTGTGGCTATGACAACAGTCCAGGTAAGAGAAGATGGGGCCCTGGAGCCGGGCAGTAGGGGCAAGCTAATTGGAGGTAAACCTGCCAGGACTTGGTGACACATCAGACACACTGGGCTAAGAGACCAGCCCTCTCATAGGTGCCCGGCTTGCACAAGAGGAAGGTAACGGGCCGTCACTGAGAGAAAACCCGAGAGACAGCAGGCGTGTGGCTTTGGACGTATTGCAGGTGACGTGCCTCTGGACTCCCAAGGTGACACAGGCCGCTGGAGGCGCCAGGGGGCCGAGCAGAGGGTGAGGTCTTCAGTTCCTCTTCCTCCCCCATGGAGGAACGCCATTCACAATACTTCCCTCGTTGGGAACACGATCTCTTTTCAAGATAGCCTGCTCCCTTAGAAAAACCTGAAATGTGTATAATGCCAGCCAGCTGACCGATCATCACCGCCTCTCTCAAAGCAACCAGCAGAACAAACAGAGCTCGAGGGTTTGGAAGCATGAGACTCCTTGTCAGGGTGTGAAGAAAATGCCAAAACTGTCTGGCTGCTTGAATTTTGGTAATTGATAACTAACAATGTCCTCTTCACCTCACAGCTGATTTTGGTTTTTAAGCCCATTGTTCTGTTATTATGAGCTCCTTACTGGCAATCATCCAAAATGAACTAAAGGTCTCCTTTCTGAATGAAGATGCTTCATTCAGAGATTTCTACGTTAGCGTTCCCTGTACCAGGGACGAAAGCCCCAGGGGACAGCAAAGGGTCCCCAAACCTGCCTTTTCTGTGCAAGAGGTAACCCCCAGAACTTTGTGGGTTCTGGTATAAGCAGTTTCCCACTGGCCTCTGACAAGACACAAATGGCATGGTTCTCTGTTCTGGTAAGAATGAGATCCGTTGTACCTTGTGGAAGAAAAATGAGTTACCACTGATGTCCGCCCCCCCCCCCCCAGAAAGAAAAAAGTATTCCTTTATAACTGTATTTATTTAAGATCCTTACTTAAATAAGTTTACCTTGAGATCATAATACCACTAAGAGAAGACCTCCAAAAATCTACGAGGAGGGCTATTCCCTTTCAGTGATAGGAGTTGCCACCCTGTGCACCAGGACATCCCCTCCCGGTACAAACAATGCGTAAGGGACGTGGGTCTCCTCAGACACAGAGAGCATGTCAGCTGGACAAACGCTGAGGGGAGAAGCAGCGACCAGTGGTGAACTACTCTGAGCGACGTTTGAGGAGTGAGATAAAGAACGCACAGACCTCATGTGCACTCAGACATCTTGTACCTTAATGGACCAGTCTATTTGCCGGAAAAAGAAAAGAAAAGAAGAATTTGGGTCCTGAGAGCTCCACCTCCTACACTTTGCCATAGTAGTATTTTATAAAACTCTCTTCACAAAGAATGCATTTGTCCAGGGCTATAGTACCAGAAAACACATCAATACAACCAATTCTAACTTCTAAAAAACCCTCCTAAAATTCTTAGAGATTTCCTGAGTTTAGTTTAACCTATGCAATGGAAGTGGAGTTCAAAATAAGAAGGTCAAGATTAAGAGGCACCTTAGGGAGTTGCTCCCATAGTCCTTAACACTACCAGCCAAGAGAGCCTATGGGTGAGAGATCCAGCCCCTCACACACGACCTTCACGTGGCCGCCCACACTGCTTCCCAAACCCCAGACTGGGGCAGACGCAGACCCAGACCACGTGCTCTCCACTACGTGGAGACCTGCTCCTGCTGCCTGCAGCCCAAGACGCTGCTGAGGTTGTCAGCGGTCGGACTGAGAACCCGACACTTCCTGGTGTCAGCCTGGAAGGCGTCCAGGTGGGCAAGGCGGCCGTGGCTACTACCTGAGATGTATGTGTTTCCAGGATCCTACTCCTCTAAGCCACTGTGAATACTGGGGATTGGCTAGGCTGTGTTGATTTTTCCCAGTGAAAGGCAGCCTATACATCTGATTCTAGAGGTGGGCATCCCCGTTTGTCTGGTGCGACTGTGTGGGCCTGTGAGGACAGGCCAGGAGTGGGCCATGAGTTTGGATGTGAAGACAAGCGGCCCAGACAAGCAACCAGGCATGCGCCACTGATGGGTGAGCTACGTCAGGCGGTAAGGATGGTACCCGCCTGTCAGAGGCTTGGACTGGGATATGGGCAGAAGACACCTGGGGTAAAAGGCAGGTGTGGTTTCGAAGGTGGGGGGAGACTGGGAATATTCCTGAGTGCGGGAGGGTGTTGGTGTCTGAGAGGACGCTAAAGGCAGCAGGTGAGGGGCACCAGGGGAGACACTGTTGAGTCTGGGTTGCCAAAGCCTGAGTTAAGGTGGCAGGTCTGAGCGAACATTAGTTCCTCTGATTTCTGTCTCATATTCAGAGCTCCAGTCAGTATTTTCCTCATTCGATGTCTTATCAGCTATAAAAAATGGGGCACCCAAGCTTATACATTCTCTTCCCTCTTGGGTTTTCCACTAGTTCTCATCAGAGGCAGAAATCCACCATGCCAGCCCTCAGACACGTGCTGGTCAGCAGATCTATAGAAATACAGGCTGTGAGGCCTCGCCCCCCATGGGGGGGCGGAGGGTGTAATTATGTTTACAACGCTCTTTAGGTAATAATCAGTTGTTTAGGGAGCTTCACAGACTCTCATATTTTGATTTCTTGGATCTCATAAACTTGAAAAAAAATCAATCTTGGTCTTTCAAAAATGAGCATTTTACTTCTTTTTGATTTAAGGACTACTAAACGTACTTTGTGGCTGCCATACTAGTTCTGAAACTCTGAAAGATTTGATTGAAATAATAATCTTAAAATGCTAACAATAATATTCACTCAAATTCTAAATTTCGAAAGGAAAAGGGGGGCTAAAATTAAAGCACAATGTGTACATGATAATGCAAAGGTTTACATTTGATTGCAGAGATAAAACCTCTATTTAAGCCTTTGTAGTCTTTTGTCTTTCAGTAACATGACTTTCAAGTCATAGCTATCATTTTAAGACCCAACTGCCCCAAATCCAAAGGGCTGAATTCTTAGTTAACACGAATCACCCTCAGCTCTTCAGGCCCATGGACTCCACTAGAACTGGGAACTGACACATTTGGAAGTTTTTTGCCCCTTTTCTTTGACATTTTAATGCACTATCTCCATTAATGCATTTCCACATCAGTGGCTCCTAGCCCATCAGCAGAATTGTGCCATCATGGCTTCAGAGGAAAAGAGTAAGAGAGAAAAAGTGCCTTGCTGGCAAGCAGCAACAAGGGAAATGAATTATACATACCTCAGTAAAGAAGAGTTGTTGGAAGGTGTGTGCGTGTGTGGGGTGCACATGAGACACAGATATAAGCAGCTATTTATACTCAAGAAAACAAACCAATCCTGTGATGTTAGTGTAAGGAGAGCCTGTGGTTTCTGAGCAGAGGAAGACCACTGCTTAAACCCGCTTACTGGGACTCAGCCACTTCAACATCAGTACAGATGGGCTGCTTCAAGCTACCTAATGGCTAAGACCTCAGGGAACTTATTTACCCTGTTAATGAATGGCTAAGGGTCAAACATAATGTTAATTAAAATTTCCAATCTCCTATTTTACATGAAACAAAATATTTTAAAACTCATTCCAGTTATCCTAGTTTTTTGTATGATAGAAGTATTAAAAGGTAGGTCTCCAGACTCATGGTCAGTATTCAGTATAAAAATTCCCTCTTAGGCAAGAATAATGAGACTTCAAACTGATTTGTTTTCCTCACTTTTTTTTTGAAACTAACCAGTCTGAGAGCATTTCCCGCCTCCTGCTGCCCAGCTAGACCACTGGGGAGACGGCACGAGGATGACAGCATCACGTACACAGAATCACGCAGATGTAGGCATTCACCCGGGTCCAAAGGCCAACTTCTATTCTTACTCTTAGATGACTCAGAATCTTTACTTTCACAGCTATGCTCCAGTCACGAGAATGCAAAATGCTAAAGCCTTATCGGGAGGCAAGCAGAGGGTGAAAAGGACAGAAATTCAAACCCATCTGTGTGCTGTCAGTAAACTGACTTCAGTTCACATCGTGCACGGTTCCAGTAACAAGCACGCGTGCTGCGCGTCAAGGCTAAGTGGGAGTGCGCCAAGCGCGTATTTCCTCCAGAGCAAGAGACGAATAAGCTAATGAAACAAAATCCAGACCTCAGGTAAGAAGCAGGATCTCCAGGAGGACACTGATTAATACTTAGTATCTAACAGAATACTGCCTTTACACATGAAAACTAACATGAAGAGATTTTTTAAAAAGGGAAAATCTGCAGAGACAGCACCAACAAGAAGGAAGAGCAAGAGGATCAGGAGACAGGGCTCCGGGGTCTGCTGTGCCCGGCTGGTGAGCTACTCAATGATTCCGGGCAGGGAACACCGTACATCTTACTTTTCTCCACCGCAAATAACATCAAAGGGATAGAGACTGGCTGACATCTAAAATCCAGCTCTAAATTTCTATTATTCTGTACTTGAAATTCTACATCCTCTTGGAAACTATTCTTATGAAAACATTATCTTAAAGATCTGTGCCAGAACTTCAATACAAACGATCTCAAGTCACTGAAGTCGTGATCAAAGTTATCTAGGAGGTGTTGGGAACAACTGACTTCAAGGAATCGAAAATCTACCCTGGCCTAAAGACCTAGGCTCGTCAGGCCTTCTGTAAGTTCACTGAAGTCAGGCATCACCCTTGAAGCCTGTTTCCAAGAAAAAATCTCAATAACTCTGAAATATCAATGTCCGTAAATCAGTTGCATTTGGCAGAGATGCCAATTGCTGGACATGACCAGGTGCCACCTAGAATGAAGGAATGGATGCAAAACACAATAAATGCCTGAGAGGAATTTATTTTCCATGTGTGTGTGTTTTAAGCCTAAAGGTCATTGAAAATGAATTCAGTTATTCAACAAATCGTAAGGACTATGCTGTAGCCTGGGTTTCATGGCAATGCTTCTTTAGGAAGCAGCAGGCCAAAGTCTTTCCTAAACTTCTGGCTGACTTTGGCCCACCTGTGCTCAGACAATGTCTTAGAATCTTCCAACATGATGCTATACAGAGAGCCATGAGAACTGGACTGAGGAGGAAAGTCACTTTCACTTGCCACCCCTGAACTAGGCTTTTAGTAAAATCAACAAATACTGCCCAACTGTTTCTCATTACTTCAAAAGAATACTACACTAGGTAGAAGTGCTTTAAAACTGAGCACAGAAGTGCATTTTCTGAGTAAAAAGTGTACCAGTGTGTGTGGGTGGGTGGGGGGGAGAGTCTGGGACAAATATTGCGGATAGATTGAATTTCAAATGATTGGATATTGTTACTCAGCTAATGTAGTACTGGAACAGTAAGATTCAGCACATTCTATTGTGAATCCTCTGATAATCAAAATGAGGGATTCCTTTATCAAAAGGTGAAAAAGAAAAAACAATTCATCTCTGTTCTTTAACTTATTCAGTGCAGCAGGTGGATTTCACCTCGTCACACCACTCAAAAAAAGAAATTTAGTACAATGGCTCCCCACCAGTTAAGACTGGTGTTTTTTTCTCTGTGCTATCTTATACTAGACTAACTGAGAAAAACCTGGCCATAATCCTTAGTTTTTACAGTGAGCTTTCTGTTTCTAATTGGACGCACACATACATACACACATGCACACGCACACACACACACACTCTCTCTCTGTCCCTCCTTCCCTTCATCGTTAATTTGTCTTTTTCTGATTCTTTCATAGGCTCTAGGCCTTTTGGGATTCTGACCTGAGTAAGAAGACACTATAACAAACTCTGAATACTGTTTCTGGAAGGCTTGAGCCACTGCTCCAAAAGAGAAGCTGACATTTAGCAAACTTGCTTTTCAAATCACCAACCTAACTTTAACTTGACAGAGCTATCAATGGGGGACAAAAACAAAACACGAGCAAAAACAGGAGTGCGCTGCAACGGGCTGGTAAGTAAAGCAAAAGCATGTTGAAAATCAAATGTCTTAACCCACGGCACTCAAACATGTACTACACATGTTTTCTCACAATCAAGCTTCTGCTGTTTAAGAAAAAGGCACAACAGGTTATGTGTATCGCAAAGTGCAAGGGAAAGAAGATTTAGAATAGAAACAAAACTTTCTTTTCTTTCTTTTTTAGAAAGAATACTGCAGACACCAAAGACAAAATTCAGAGCTAACAGGGATGGAGCTGCAAAGATGGGCCTTTGCCAAGTGTGCTTTACAAGGCTCACCAAGAATAACTCCAACATGGTTCTTTTTCTTATTTTTAATTAAGGAGGAGGTGCTGTATTCTAAGGAAGCTATCTGGATGCTGCTGGCTGAAACACAGATTTGATCTTCTCGTGCTGGTTAGCTAACATTGATTTTCTGCCCCAGTGGAAGAGATTTTACTCGGATGCATGCCATTTAAATTCATTTTACACAGCTGCTTAATGTGGCTTGGCAAGGCACAGCCAGACTGGCTTTGTGAGTCTAAAAAGGACTCCTGAGCTGGCAAAGGGCTGATCCTATGGATTAGTAGTTGATGATAAATGCTTTTCTCCCCCCACTGTCATCTTCCTACTGACGCATGAAGTGACCTTGAAGGTACCACAAGAAAGGAAAAAAGAGGAAAAAGACAAGTTCCCCCAAATAAGTTTGTTTACCTAATGCTGTACTTGCTATTTCCATTTTTAGGATTACAGGCACAGAATTTGGTATTTGTCGGTTCACATTCAGGGCCATGTTTACAGGATTTACAAATCTCAATGGCAAAACTATCATTTGCTCTTGCTGTCTAGATAAATGTATACTGAATATAGAACTATTAAAAAGCTCTCTGTCATGCATTCATAACAAGTAGTGAAAACATAGTTCTACAAATTTGGTCTTTAAACAAAGCCAGTTGACTGTTCTCTTTTATTTTAACAAAAAAACATGGTGTACGTTTCTACTGAAATTACCAAACAGATTCAATCCACGTAATATAATCTTACTGTTACTATATGCAAAATGATACCAATAATAATATTTTGCTTGGTAAATCACTCAATAACAAGCTACCTTAAGAGTACTGACTAACCTAAAAATGGTGAAACTCTGATATTATACAGTTTTGTAGTAGGAAAGAAGAGATACTTTTTGTTGCTGTATGTAATTCCTGTGTTGAAATTGATAATAATATGGCAATACTGTGTTTAGAAAGAAAATTCTGTATTGGATGATTTGGTTATAAATTCCTGGTGACTTCAATATTCAAAAACTCCTTGTAGAGGGAAATAACAGAAATCTTTGGCATAGACGTTCACTTGGTGATGATTGGAAGAAACCCTTCGTACGTCCTATTAATAATCTAAATCAAGTCTCCCATGGTGATTCTCTTGTCAAATGAGGTCGCTGCACCCTGCACTCAGGAGTGTGTGTAGGAGTAGGTCGTTGTAGCAGCAGGAATGACAATAACACAGTCATGATAACCGTTCTACACAACACAGTTCCTAGGCAACAAGACGACAACAATGGTGAAATAATGCCAGAGTAGGTGATTTCCTTACTTTTATGTAGATAAAAGGTATTATTTCCCTCTCAGGCATGAAGGGAAGAAGCCATGCCACAAGCCATGCGCAGACAGGATTGGGATGCATGCGGGTTACCACCGAACTACCACAGTACCGTGAGTAAGAATGAAAAACGAAACAGAACAAAACAAACAAAAACCCAAAACAAACATAAGTAAACAAAAAGACAACCCCTTCTGAGATGGATTTCCTCTCAGGGCTTTCACTTTCTTGTTTTGGGTGTTCCTTTCACAGCCAGATGGCACGTCCGTTAACAGCTATGCCCACAGGCCCCGCAGCAAGTCAGGGTGTGTCGCTACCTACCCGTACTGGTCAGGCTGGTGCATCATGGGAGCCTGAGAGTTGCCATAGTTGGGGTGCTGGGAAGAAAACATGGGGCGTCCGCCAGCCCCAGACTGGCTGGGATAAGCAGGCGACCTAACGTATGGTGGCCTAAAGTAGAACAGAAGAACAACTGCTTTGGATTTGTTCTGTAGACAAATATGAATCCCCCTGTCAACTAGGTCATCTCCACACATAGGTGTGGAGTGTATGGAACATGGCATAATACTCTGTACCATGCAGCTGCCTGGGAATGGAACTGGATTTAACATTCCTTTGGAAAAAAAAAGGGTAGGGGACAGGGCAGAGGAGAGAGAAAAGTAAGATTCTCAAATCTAATATTGGTTTACAGTTCTCATGTATAGCTTTGACTTCGGTAAATGCCAAATAATATATTGCCCGCATTTGAACTGCTGGAGAGCTAGGATGGCAGTATGCGGAGGCAAGGCTTGGGATGGCCTACTGGGTCAAAATAGAAAATGAAAATGCATGGATTTATACATTAATTTATATAAAATAATACATAAACTGATTCAGAAAGGGAGCAGAATAAGACTTTTTAGTCAGACAACTATGCCTTAATCTCTATTGTTATCTTCTTCCCAGATCACTATTCAAGGCTTCATGTCAAAGGCAATCAATACTTTTTACTTCAAAAGAGAATAACTTGTGCTTTATGAGTTGCAACAATGGACAGTTCACTTAAACCTAACTTAGAACTTCAGTTGGACCAGCAAACCAGTCTTCACAGACAAATTTATTAAAACATCCCCTAAAGCTGTGGCAGGTTCAGTTTAGTACGCTGCTCGGGTTCAGAAGATTTTAAGTAATTGTAATGTGGATGGGAGAAGGAGATAATGACTGATTTTCATTTTGATTCTTCAAGGGAAATTTATTATTATTTGGAACAAACAGTGAGACTGGAGGGGGTCCCTAACATTCCCCAAATTTCAGTGTCAGAGGAAAAGTAACAAAGGGACACATTTAAAATCACACACACACACACACACACACATATTAGCTTTTATTTTCTTTTGACAAAAATCAGAATCTTCTATCTTTTCTTCTAAAGATACCAAACCGTCATACATATCTCTCGATGTGCTTTAAAATATATTTTAACATATGTTAAACATAATTTAAAACATTTACGTGTGCTTTTAAAACATACTCACTTTTGCCTCGTACACGTTTAATCAAGTATGTTATATTTATTCAGGTCAAGTATTTACTTCAAGAATTTTAAAAACCAGGATTAAAAAAAAGTTAGTAATTGAAGCTAAAGCTTTGCTCTAACTTAAACTTTCTGAAATATTCTCTTTGCTTTATTAACCATATTTTGGTTTGGACAGATAGAGAGGTATGCCCAGAAAAATAAAATATGACATAAGAATATGAAGTATATAAATCTCACACATATACATTTAGACAAACACACACAATACACATATGTGCATGTACAAAGTTTCTATTTTGTAACGATTTTTATGGTGGGGTAAAAAAAGGGGATGGGTTCTTTTTCAATGTTCTAGATTTTAACTAGTTTTTAGGCCTTAGAATTTCCTGCCTAAACCTTGCTGCTTTAAATGGAACCACAAAGACCCTATCTAGGACCTGGCCCTGGGTCGCTGGATGTAATGACAATTCACAGCCATGTCAGATAACCTCCCACAGAGGACTTGTCCACCACTCAGATTCCTTCCTTGAAGTCTCACAGAACACAGCCTCTCATTTACTTCTCTGCCTTGTACGGTACAGAATATATTTAACACAAAAAATGGCCAAGCAGAGTCCCACTCTCCTGCTCTCCAGCCCTGTGTGCCCTAGGGGATGTGCAGCTGTGCTCAGCATGTGCTCACGTGCCTGCACGCGGACCACCCGCCCCGCCGGCGTACCTGCTCTGTGCCGAGTTTGCAGCGGCCTGCATCACTGCGGCAGCTGCCTCCTGTGCCTTACGGTTCACGGTTGGCATTGGCGGCCCCATTCCTGGCCCTCCCTGCTGAGACATGCCAGGAGAACTGGGGGTCATGCTGCTCATATTTCCAGGAAATGGTCTGTTCTGCATCCCAGCTGATGGCATTCGTCCCAGGGGCAGAGCACCACATGGCTGGCTTGGCCCTTGCCCATGCATCTGGTTGTTGGCATTGATGCCCATGCCGGGCCCTGGGCCGCTGTAGCTTGCACTGGGCACCCCACTATACGCTGGGGGTCTGGAGTAGTTACCTAAACAAAAGGAAACACAAAATTAAAAGTCTTTTACTTAATATCTGGACTCGTGAAAGCATTCACTGGAAATACTTCTTGTCCAGCAATGTGATCAACACAGAATATTAGTTATTATCCTTATTAACCCTTCCCCTGTTGGCACTGATGAGGCTAACAGTCTTAAAATTGGCTATCTCTGCACATTCCAAAAGCAAGCGCCACAGAGGGCCAGTACATCATGGGGGGAAATCCAGGCTGGTCACCAAAACACCCTCTGAGCAGACAAGGGATGCCAGTGTTGAATGAGTGTTGATTCAACATAGCGAGCACTGCAGCCTTACATCTGGGCCAGACCAATCACTTCGGCCCCAGGCCTCAGGTGAGCGCCACGCTGAGACTGCACTACGGCTACCACGATCAACAGCTACGGTAAAGGGCTAGAAAACAGCACCCAAGGCAAAGTGAACCTACGGGCAAAACTACCCTCCGAAATCCCACAGGACTTGTCCTGCGGAGACTCAACCTGAGCCCCAGCGCGGCCAGTTCTTCTCCGGTGTTGGGACTCCCTCCCCTTTTCGCTTGAACACCAGATAAAGCAGCTGGCTTGTGCTTGCTGCCACACCTTACAAAACAGTTTCAAGCGCCACTAGCATGACAGAGCAGGGAGGGGGTGGCACTGCGGGAGCAGGCAGGGCCAAGGCCGAGATGAAGAGCCAGGATCACACCTCCCACCCCGCTCACACTGGGACCCACACTCACAGAGGAGAAAAGTAGCTATGATGGCCCAAATTATTCCAATAGTTCTATTTTCTTTCTCCTCCCACCTGTTATTTTGATTGAGTGTAGGTAAATTAAACTCAAGTAAATTAAATATGTAACACTGCCCCAATAGTAATAGTTGCAGGTAACCACTGCTGAACCATGCACCACATGTGAGACATGGGGCTCAGCGCTCTGCATCAATGATTTCATTTCTCTAATGACCACGGGAAATAGAGGTATGACTATGACCCCACTTACAAATGAAGAAAATCAACAACTGGTAGGTCAGGATTCGAGCTCAAGCAAACTGTCTCTGGAACCCATGTAAATCAACCACTGACATATGCTGTCTTCCACTAAACGACTGCTAAAACAAATGTAAAAAGGCAAGTGTTTGTAGAACATGGATTAGGGTTTCTTGATCAGTCCTCATTATTTTCTAGAAGATTCTCATCCATATAACGTAACTTTTAGGTGCAGGGGATATAAAATTAAATACAATCCAATTCCTGAGATCAAGAGCTCACAATCTATGTGCGTGGGTGCAGGTAGAGTAGCAGGGATAAGACAAGAAAAACACAAAAGCAAAAACATAAAGAGAATGCACTGTGAAAAGTGCAAGTGAAGTAACTCTGCTTGGGTGGGGGGTGTAGGGGGTCCACCTTGGTCAGGGGCGTTCAGTGAAGAGTTCTTTGAATAAAGCCACTGCTGGGCTGTGCTGCAGGCTCTGGGGTCTGGGGGAGCTGGGGCGGAGGAAGGTTCTGCATTTACTGACTCTTAGACCTTGGTGACTTGTTTTAACTTTTCTTTGTTTCATTCTCTTCTCTATAAAACAAAGATAATCTCTCTCTAATACAGTCTACTTAAGGAGTTGTCTTTAGGGAAAATAAATGATGTATCTCAAAGGTGGGTGTGAAAATGGTAGGGGTATGAGTGGTGGTTGGTGACTGAGGCAGAAGAGGGGCAGACCCCCCAGAAGAGGCCCTGCACCATGGCCCCGAGAGCTCTGTGGGGTGTGAGGCAGCACAGAGGGAAGGGGCCAGATTCAGCACCGCCTTGTGTACCAAGCTTCCAGGCTGGGGGTTTATCCTGAAGAGCAGGAGGAGCTTTTCCAGGCTTTCCAGCAGAAACTGGGTTTGATAATTAACAATAAAAGCAAATACTTGATATTGACTATGTACTAAGTTCAGTTCCAAGTTTTTAACTCATTTAATCTTTACATCAAGCCTGAGAGGTCCCTGTTATAACCCTCACTTTAGAGATGAGGAACCTGTGGTGCAGGGCACAGAGTAGCTTGTCCCAGGATCATACGGCGACTCGGGGGAGGAACAGCGCTTGCTCCCAGGTAGCTGTGAGTGCAGTTCAGAGCCCAGGCCTGCAACAGTGTCATCATCACGTAAAACCAGCTTTTCATTAGCCCACACATAAAAGCTGTGTCACCTACAAGCAAGACCTCCAACAAATCCCTAGACTTTTCAACACTGGCTGGGTGCTTGCTCTTTGTCAGGTGCATCGCATGAGCTTTCCTACTTGGTTGTGCGTGATGAACATTATCCACTGCAGATGGTATGAAAAGTCACTTTTACAAAGATCATGGGCCAGCACACTTTCTGTAAAGGGCCGGACAGTACGTATTTTAGGCTTTGTGGCCCAGATGGTCTCTGTCACAACCAAACTGCCTCTGTGGCCCCAACGTGGCCAGAGGCAATACAAACACAAACAGGAGTACCTGTGGTCCAATAAAACTTTATTTAGAAACACAGATGGAGGGCCAAAGTAGGCCAGAATCTGCTCACCCCTGCGGTAGACCAGTCTTGGGACAAGCTAACAAAGTGCTCTCCCAGTAAAGAAAGTGACTCAGTAAAGCCGCAGCTTCTTTGGCTCTGAATATCCTCAGGCAGGCTAAAGAAAGACTGAAGAAGAGGAACAGGGTGAGGCACTGGCAATCTAGGGAATGGAAAATGGAGAGGAAAATTCTGAAAGGGAATAGAAGGAAGGAACAGGAGAGGTTTGACATAAATCATCACAGGGGCCACTGGCTGCTATGTGAGCAACGCTTTTACAGCCAGTTCCTCAAATTTAGACTGCCTTTTCATGAAGATCCTCTCTGCCTCTGCAGAAATAATCAAACTAGCACTGACTTCAAGGAAAAGGCAAGATAGGCACTGCTTATCAACTTCAAAAGTTCTTTATAAAACGTTAAGGTGCTTCTGACTTTCCCGCCCCTTGGGACCATACAAAAGGTCCCCATCTATTTGTCTGCCATGCCTTCTCGGCGGAAAGGGCACTTATGCTTACCCTGGTTGGGAGGGACGCAGAGCAGTGGGCAGGCTGCTGTGTCCTGCCTCTTCCCCTGCTTCCTCAAAGCATCGTCCTCAGAACACTTCTCAATGAGCAGAAGGAAGACTTCTCCCCCTCCTCCCTGACCTTACATGCCCTTCTTTCCAGATTAGTGGTTGAGAACATCAGTGGAATATAGGCTCTGTTTGACTCTTGCTTTTATTAGAAATAAACAAACTCATTCACAGTTTGAATGCAAATGAAATTGATTCACATATTCATGCTATTACTCTGTAGCTAGTTTCCACCCTCCTTCAACATTTGATAGTGACTCATTCGGTAAGAAGCTATTCAGTGAAAACATATACCCTTTGCTTTCGAAGGAAATGAAATTACACTTTAAACTTATTTTAGAAAATAAGCATTTAGACACGGTTATTGCAGACTGTGGCCACATGCAGTTTTTTTAAATGTAACAACATACATTTAATGTAATAGCTAATGTTTGACCAAAACACCATTGACTAAAATCACCATTCCGAACATGAATATAGCACTGATTCTTGAGGTTTTGAGTTTTATGTCCATTACTTCCATGTTCAGAATGAGAAGTATTTTTCCCCCACCATTTTTTTTCTGTTAAAACCATGATGACATAATGTGGCCCTCCCGCAGCACAAATGCATTATGAAATCCCACTGTTTTTTTTGGACTGGCCTTGGACAATGAAAGTAGGATCTGACTTAGTAACAACAGTAGCATAAACATGAGCAAAAATCAAATGCCCTGAAATTGCTTTTTAAAGAGGGTCTCACAAAAGATGCAGCACATGTCTACTTGTTCAAGATTATCATTGAAATGACATACTAAAATTTAGGAATTGTCTGAGAGCTCATGAACCCTGAGAATACATATATGAGCCCCCTCCCAGAGGTCTATGAAACCCAGTTTGAGAAGTACTGGGAAGGGTATTGAGACACACTGGCATACTGAGAGAAGTTTGGGTTTTGGATTCCAAAAGGCCAAGTCAGAATTCTAACTACATGAACTTCAGTGACTGCTTCATCTCTTTGAGCTCCAGTTTTCTGATCAATAAAATAGGAATAACAATGCCTCTTTTACGTAGTTAGTCTCATGATTCAATGAGGTAATAAAGTGTCTGGCATATTAGGTGCCCAATAATCCACAATGCAGTTTTATTAGAAAAGAAGATTCCTGGTCTTGCTGAACTCCGCTTAGAGCTGCAGCAGAGAAACGCTGTCACCTGGCTCTGTCACTGTGGGTGTGGCCAGCAGTCAGGGGCTGTATTTTAAGCAGCACAAGGGAAAGAAACCACTGAGATGTTCAGTTACCCTGGACCACTTCCATCTTTCTCGCTCACATTTCATATTAAAAAGAGAAGAGCTGCAATTCAATAGCTTTGCTCAGTTCAGCAGCTGATGGCAGGAAGCATTCGGCAATCAGACGGAGTGTGCAGCAGCGCATGACGGCCAAGCACACCCACGCAGGCGCTCACCCACAGGAAGGCCCAGCGAACACAGGCTCCCAATCTGTTTTCCTTCGCTCAGCTGGGTGATTCCATGAATCAGCACTCAAAGGCACATGTCAAGGGGATACATTCTAATTATAGGAGCTTTTACTGGGCAGAAGAAATACAAAGTCCCCCTTTCTTCTCCTTGAAACTTCAGACTTTCCTCATTAAACTTGCATGCCTGGATAAGTGGCTTCTAAATGTTTTAAATGGCTTAAGAGGCAGCAAGGATAAAGCACAGGCCCTAACATCTGGTTTTGAATACTGGTTCTGACACATCCTAGCGGCATGGCCTTGGACAAGGTGTTTAACCTCTCTGAACATCAGTTTTGTCATCTGTAAACTAAGGATAATAATGGGGAATAGGTAGTGCCAAGCACAGAGTCACCTAACAAATGACAGCTATCACCGCCATCACCACCACCAATCATCATATTACCAATAACCAGTAATGTGATCTACCGCCCATAATGTTTAAAAATGTGTAAGAGTAAAACATGATTCATACCCCCTCACCTTTTTGCTTCCTCGATAATGTATTTTTCTCCCCGAAATAAACAAAACCAAATACATAAGCCAAGCAAAATATGAGAGGAGAAGCCAGGACTGAGAAGTGCAATGTGACTGCCATGTTCCTCTAATAGATTAGTAATTTGTTGGCACCAGCATTGACAGAAAGCAGATGGATTCAGCATTAAGCACAATGAAGACAGCAGATGCCGGGCCAGCCCACCTCAGCTGGACGGGTCTTGCAGCCAAGTCCACAAGCCCACAGTTTTCAAGTGGGTTCGTCTTGGCACACTAGCTTTGGAAAATTGGTCACCAAATGAATTCAGATTTCAAGCCACCAGGAGTCATATTCAAGCACCAGACCAGGGAAGCAGGAGCTAGACTCTACTCAAGTCACATCAACATTTTAGGAGGATCACAAATAATTTTGTACATGACCCTAGAATTTTTAAATATTCTGGTTACAATCACTATTCCAAACCTACTGCTTTTATTGAACTATTAAATGTTTCCACTCATGTATGAAATTTTGCTCCTCAGTTTCAATCATTCAACAATTACTTACGAACAATTACTACATGCAAGGGTCTGTATTATTCCCTAAGTGTGGAGGGTGAAATGGTGCACAAATCACAGAATAAGCACTTTACCTTGCATAGGAAAAAATAAATTTATAATTAGCTATATATTATGATAAATATATTTGTGAACTGGGGCTAAATATGCATCCATCTTGTGGTTAAGCCAATAATGTTCACTGCTTTTTAAAGCTGTCTTAAGGCATGTTTGCTGAGATAGAATTTATATACAATAACAACCATATGCAGTCCTATAACCACCAGCACCGCCAGGACCTGGGTTACCTCCATCACGGGGACAGGTTGCCAGCTGGTGGTCGGTCTCCTCCCTACCCCTGGTGACCTCATCTGTTTCCCTGCCTACAGCTTTGCCTTCTCTACAAGGTTACAGAAAGAGCCACACACAGTAGGTAGCCTTTTGTGTCTGGCTTAAGTTCGTGCTTTTGAAATTCATCTGCATTGTTGTACGTATCAAGAATGTGTTTCCTTTTGTTGCTTAGTATTCCATTCTGTGGGCATTTGGGTTGTTTCCAGTTTTTGGCAATCATGAATAAAGCTGTTAATGTTTGCACATGGGTCTTTGTTGGGCACAGGTTTCATTTCTCTTGGTAAAACCTTAGGAGTTGAGAGTGCTGGTCTGTAGCATAAGGGCATGTTGAACTTTGTAAGAAACGTCACCAAAAAATGTATGAAAATTCTAATTGCTTTACTTCCTTGATATTGACAACTTAAAAAAAAATATGAGCTATTTTAACTGGTGTGTATTTGGTTTCACTGTGGCTTTGATTTTTATTTCCCTAAGATGAATGTGAACATTTTTCATGTGCTTATTTGCTGATTATCACATTTAAGTAAGATCTTTTCTGTGTAAACAGAACAGTTATATTTCAAAAACCTTCTTCCAGCTTTACTTTTCTACTCAGGCCTGATCACACAATGATGCTCTTCCGGCATGGCTTTTGGAGGGAAAGCAACTGAGCAGTGAAGACAACCACAAATGCAGGCTCAAAGTGAGAGCTGACTGAACCCAAGTCGCATTAAATCTTATTTGTGGGAATAGAGAGGATTTGTGTTTGGAATTAATATATAAAGTACCACATTCTTCCTAGGTTAAACTTGCATTCAAAAAAGTCTTCACAATGTTAAAGTAAGAACAATATTAGACAAAGCATGTAAAAGAGGGGGAAAAGACCTATTACCTTCCAGCATGACTTCGGTGTTTCTTTCCACTTTTGGTAGTTTTTTTCCATATGAGTTACAAAAATTAAGTCATTAAAAAATTTAGTTATATAGTAATGGAGCTCAAAGCAGAAAACAGAGAAGCAAAGAGAGAAACGGACAAAAACGATCCTTAGTTTCACCTCCCAAAGATAATTCTCCAGCACTGAGGGGTCAACCTAACGCCCACCTGGCATCAAGGCAGAGTCTAGAAGGCGCCAGTGTCTCTGGAATACTCTCTGTCTTCATCTGTTTAAGAAACGGTTCTTAAGGGCCTCTTAAATGCCAGCTCTGTGCTAATGGCTGGGGATTCCACAGTGAACAAAGGCAAAGAGCTTACATGCTGGTGGCAGGAGACAGGCAAGAAAACTCTAGACAATGGCATGTGGGGCAAGTATATGAAGAAAAATAAAGCAGGGAGACTTGTACAGAGCGGTGAGGAGCATATCTGATAATGTGACTGAGGAGAGCCACTCTGGGGAAGACAGGGCTCTGTGCACATCGACTGCCTCTCTGGGGGCAGAGGTGGGTTTTCAGAGAAACAGCCATCACCAAGGCTGATGCACACACGGGTCCAGGGGACATAAGGGTGCAGTCAGATGCCAGGATCTGCCTTCAGGGCGGTGAGTGAAGAGCATAGCCCTCAAAGAGCAGGGTGTAACATCTGCTGTGCATGAGACTTTCAGAAAGCTACGTGTCACTCCAAAGTTGGGTTTCCTCGTCTGTAAAAAGGGTATAAAATTACCTGCTCATGTGGTTAGTGTAGGGAAAAAATGTTAAGAACACTAACTATTGCTGAACACTGACAAAGAAGAGACAGAATTTGTCAAGGAACAGACATAAAATATTAATAAGATAGCTTTTCAATCAGCGAAATGACCTTTTTATTATATATTGTGTCATATGCCTAATTTTACTTTCATGGTGCACAGATACTCAAATTTAGTTCTCAAACAGAATAAAGAATAAGAAAAGTAAGCATTGTCACAAAATAAGTGTGAAAACCTATTAGCTCACCTCAACAGCCAAATTTAGTATAAGGCAGTGGTCTCTCTGGGAAGAAATGAAGAGGTCTCAGAGTCACCGCTGTCACCCACTACAGGAGCACTGCGTCCTCCCTGGGCGCAGAGGCGCTGTGACACCCTCACAGCTGCAGGGGAACGGCGCCCCCTGGAGGCAGAGCTCTGACATGCTTCACCTGGTGGCCCAGGGACCACCTGAAGTTGAACGAACCTTCCCTGAGCGGACACTGGTGCCACTCTTACAGACTGATGAACTGTGCCTCAATAGGGCATTTCTTTTCAAAGATGTGAAAGAATGGCGGGGCTGTGAGCCCAGGAAGAGGCCGCTTGCTGCCCATGACTGTCACGATCAAGGCCTGTAGCAGCCGGGCCCAGACGACAGACAATGTCCGTGGGATGTTTCTAGGATGCGCTCACTCAGAGGGCCTTGAATGCCCGCCCTCTTGAGCGCTGTTGATTTTAATTAGTGAGGTAAATCGGCTGTACGCTAGGGAAAACTGAAATTGCTCTATGCTTTTTCTTTTTTTCTTTTTTAAAATTTACTTCTGTAAAATTTGTACTTCTGATTTGTACTTACTTTTTCCTTACTTCTTTTCTAATTCCAAGGTTTTGATAGAATGATGATGATTATCAGTCCGTTAAGATACCTGTTGATGAACTCTTACAAAGTGAAGGTTCAATTTGAGCATCAAAAGACTGAATTAACTACCTTTTGCTATAAAATGATCTACTTTAATTTCTATTTTTTCTAACATTAGCAAGAGAGATTTAGAATATCTCTTTAACAAAAGAATATCAAATATGGAATAATACTTTTGCCTACCACTGCTGACTTGATCATAAAACAAGGTTAAGGTAACAGGAAGCTGAAAACACATTAAGTGTATTAGAGCCCGTTTCAAGAAAAAAACAAAATGAGTAAACTGAAGAGGGAGCGACCCCTACACAAACACCGGCCTTTGGAAAGCCAAAGAACAAGACGTGGCCAGTATGTCGGGGGACAAAATGAGTGCCCATGGCAGGCCCGTCTCACCACTGTAGAAGAGAGACTGAGTTTAGCTTAATTTGCTGATAAGACTGAGGTTCGGGACGTGTAACAGCAGAGACTGGAATCCTGGCTCATGGGGACACCAGCATCGCCAGGGGCCTCCCGGGTACTCTCAAGTACCTAGCGGGTCACCAACTATTGACATTTATACGGGGTTCCTCTTCAACTGAATCAGTTGTAAGATTACTTTAATGTGTGACTCACTATCTTGGAACTGCATTGATTTCAACTAGGCATTGTCTGAAGTTTGCCTTTGCTGAACTTAGGAGAAACATTTTAATGAATGAAGGGAGAAGGGTGATTTCATGTGGAATTTATTTTAGAGAAAAAACATTTAAACCCTTTGGAAAAACACCTTTCATCAGGTAATTTGGAAATAAAGGCCCATCAGATTCACCTACTTATAAGTTCCCTGCTTCTAAGACACACTATGCAAATCAGGGCATCAAACCAGGGCTGTGCCGGTGTGCGACCTGTCCGTCTGCCTGCATGTGGTGCCCAGACACGATCCTGCAAGTTGGTGATGGCTGGGGGCACCTAGGCTCATGACGACTGATAGTTGGCCAGGCCAAGGTAATATTTATATGCTTAATCATAGCAAAACTAAGGCTAGACCCTCATTTTTCCAATTAGTGACAAATATAGAGAAAATATTTGTGGATAATGTGACAGACATTGTTCTAGAGAACAAAAAAACAAGAGTCTTTGTCCTTAAGAAACATAAAGGCAGTAAGATGAAATTGATTTCAGCTCTTTTCCCCGTAAAATTCATTCATTAATAATTAATATATTAATTACATAATTCCTTTCTATTTATTAAAGCAAGTCCCTACGGTCCTCTTTCTACTTGCAAATACTTTGTGAGGGTAGTTATTGTGTGTGCTTGCCTAAAGGTATAAAATACTCTTTCATAAAATATACTGCAACATTCTAATTCATTTAGGTTTCCTAATTTGTATATTTCATAATTCAGATTTTACACTATTAGCACACATTTCTAAAAGTGTCCCCTTCTTAACTTCATATGAAAAATTTTTTAATCTCTAATATTTCTGATGTATTTATTCCCAAGCCTGTATTCCCCAAATGTTCTTGCTCCTTAAAAAACAACTAGTGAAAAAAAACAACTAGTGTTGTTTCCCTAGTGGCTTACTGAATAAACGAACCAGGCAGAAGGGTGTGTACCTGCAGAATGGCAAATCACAGGCCAGTGATGGTGTGAGTGGCCTCTGAAGTCTCCCTTCGTTTGAACCATAGCTCTGCCACTTACCAGCTGTGGGATTGTGGGTAAAATTACTTGACGTGCTCATTTGCAAAATGAGGATAATGTCATGGCTTCCCATTGACTAAGAAAAAGGGTAAGCTGGCCTGAATCTGAATCCTGGCATGACCACTGTGTATCCTGGCAATGCTGTTTACTGTTGTATGCCTCAGTTTCTTCATCTGTCATGTGGGGTAATAAAAATACCTATCACATAAAGTGTTTGAGGATTAAATGAGTTAATATATGAACAGTTCTTAGAATAGGACCCAGGACAGAGTAATGTTTGGTAACTGTTGTTATTACTAGTAGTAATTTTGGAGAAGCTGCTCCTGACAATATGAAGGTTAGCAAGGAGAGACAAGACGTATTTTCCCCTGAAGGCTCTTAAAAACAAAGCTAACACAGAAGAAAATCATTTAGTTAGTGACAGAAACAGGAGATGCCAATCACACTCACATGTGATTCTTTCCAGAGACATTAAAGATGGATGGTGAGAAGAGGCAAGCGCATGTTCTAGTAATAATCTGAGGAGTTCATTAAGAGAAGGAAGAAAAACAAAACTTCATTTGGGTCCTTGTTTAAAAGGATCAACAAGGAGAGAAATGCAAAGCTAAGAACATTTACTGAATTGAATGATACATGTCACGAGGGTAATTTCCCACCACTTGGTGCTTGCTGAGGGGAGAACACACGGAGGAAAGGCCAGCGAGTCTGCTTCGGGCACCAAGGGCACCAGGACGCTCATGTGAAGTGCCCAGCACTTGGAGCCATGCAAGGAACTCAGGAAGAAACACACTTCAGACGAGGAGAAAATGGCAGAGAGCACAAACACGCGGACACAGTTTTACAAAGTTAGAAAGTGCTGAGTATGGAAATTGCCAGCCTATTTTAAATTGCTTCTAATACAAACCTAAACTCGGTATTTATATCTTAAAAAAAAAGCCCACAGCAAGAATCTTATGGAATATACAGCCAAATGCAGTGGATCCAGTGAGCTGCAGTAATATAAAAGGGTCCAGAGTTAGGCAAAATTTAGACTTGTAGAACATTAGAATTAGAAGCAACTTCCAAGGTAACACCACCTAATTTCTCACTTTCTAGAGGAAAAGTAATTACCAGGGAGTAAGCAATTTTCCAAGGACACACAGCAGTTTGAATGAAAACCCTCACAGGTTGAGTGCTCTTGAATTATGAATTTAAATGTTTAATGATTCTGGAAAACTGAGGGTTTTATTTGGAAAAGAAACCCATTCTATAGAAATTACCTTTCCTGCCCTTAACTCCTTTAGTATAGGCACTTTCTCAGCCATTTAGAGAACACTCATCAGAAAGACAAAGCTTCCGGGACTTCCGGGAAGATGGCAGTGTGAGCAGGGCGACAGAAATCTCCTCCCAACACTATATTTATCTAGGAAAACACAGAAAATACATCTATTCCTAAAAGAGAGACGAGAATACACAGGAAAGCACACAGCGTGCAGCTACACCCGAGAGGACTCGGCACCCCAAGAGGCGGGTAAGTCTTAAAGAGCCCAGCTGACATACGTGGCAACTATCAGTGACCAATTCTATAGCCATGAAAAGACAGAGGAATATGGTTCAGACCAAAATCAACCAGACAACCCCAGAGAGGCAGTCTGAAGGGATGGAAATGCACAGCCTCCCTGAAAAAGAATTCAGAATAAAAGTCATAACCATGCTGATGGACCTACAGAGAAATGTGCAAGAGCTGAGGGAGGAAGTGAGGGAACTGAGGAAAGACAATACAGAAATCAGACAAGCGATCGACGGGCTTAACAGCAGAATGGATGAGATGCGAGAGACTGTTAATGGAATAGAAAACAGAGAACAGGAGTACAGAGCAGCTGAAGCAGAGAGAGATAAAAGGATTTCTAGGAATGAAAGAATATTAAGAGAACTGTGTGACCAATCCAAACGGAACAATATTCGCATTATAGGAGTACCAGAGGAAGAAGAGAGAGAAAAAGGGATAGAAAGTGTCTTTGAAGAAATAATTGCTGAAAACTTTCCCTCGCTGGGGAAGGAAGTAGTCTCGCAGTCCACCGAAGCTCATAGATCTCCCAACACAAGGGACCCAAGGAAGACAACACCAAGACACATAATAATTAAGATGGCAAAGATCAAAGATAAAGACAGGGTATTAAAGGCAGCTAGAGAGAGAAAAAAGATCACCTACAAAGGAAAACCCATCAGACTATCATCAGACTTCTCAACAGAAACCTTACAGGCCAGAAGAGAATGGCATGATATATTTAACGTTATGAAACAGAAGGGCCTCGAACCAAGAATATTGTATCCAGCACGATTATCATTTAAATATGATGGAGGGATTAAACAATTTCCAGATAAACGAAAGTTAAGAGAGTTTGCCTCTCATAAACCACCACTACAGGATATCTTAAATAGACTGCTCTAGATGGAAGCACACCTAAGGCTAAAAAGACGTCACCAGAGAAAAAAAAATCATAGCAAAGAAAGCAGACCATCCAAATACTAACTAAAGGCAAAGAATAAAACACATATTATAGAAAGAATGGAGGAGGAGGAATAAGAAGGGAGAGAAAGAAAGAAACATCAGACTGTGTTTACAATAACGTAACAAGAAAGTTAAGTTAGATTGTTAGATAGTAAAGAAGCAACCCTTGAACCCTTGGTAACCATGAATCTAAAGCCAGCAATGGCAATAAGTACATACCTATCAATAATCACCCTAAATGTAAATGGACTGAATGCACCAATCAAAAGACACAGAGTAACAGAATGGATAAAAAAGCAAGACCCATCTATATGCTGCCTACAAGAAACTCAACTCAAACCCAAAGATATACACAGACTAAAAGTGAAGGGATGGAAAAAGATATTTCATGCAAACAACATGGATTCACCTCTGAATTCTACCAGACATATAGAGAAGAAATAACACCGATTCTCCTTAAAGTTTTCCAAAAAATAGAAGAGGGAATACTTCCAAACTCATTCTATGAAGCCAGCATCACTCTAATACCAAAACATGGAAAAGACCTCACCAAAATAGAAAATTACAGACCAATATCCCTGATGAACGTAGATGCAAAAATACTCAACAAAATATTAGCAAACCAAATTCAAAAATACATCAAGAGGATCATACACCATGATCAAGTGGGATTCATCCCAGGGATGCAAGGATGGTACAACATTCGAAAATCCATCAACATCATCCACCACATCAACAAAAAGAAGAACAAAAACCACATGATCATCTCCATAGATGCTGAAAAAGCATTTGACAAAATTCAGCATCCATTCCTGATTAAAACTCTCAACAAAATGGGTATAGACGGCAAGTACCTCAACATCATAAAGGCTATATATGACAAACCCACAGCTAACATCATACTTAACGGCAAGACGCTGAAAGCTTTTCATCTAAGATCGGGAACAAGACAGGGATGCCCACTCTCTCCACTGTTACTCAACATAGTACTGGAGGTCCTAGCCACAGCAATCAGACAAAACAAAGACATACAAGGCATCCAGATTGGTAAAGAAGTCAAATTGTCACTATTTGTAGATGACATGATACTGTACATAAAAAACCCTAAAGATTCCATTCCAAAACTACTAGAACTAATATCTGAATTCAGCAAAGTTTCAGGATACAAAATTAACACACAGAAATCTGTTGCTTTCCTATACACTAATGATGAACTAACAGAAAGAGAAATCAGAAAAACAATTCCATTCACAATTGCATCAAAAAGAATAAAATACCTAGGAATAAACCTAACCAAGGATGTGAAAGACCTATACACTGAAAACTACAAGACACTCTTAAGAGAAATTAAAGAGGACACTAATAAATGGAAATTCATCCCATGCTCTTGGCTAGGAAGAATTAATATTGTCAAAATGGCCATCCTGCCTAAAGTAATCTACAGATTCAATGCAATCCCTATCAAAATACCAACAGCATTCTTCAATGAACTAGAGCAAATAGTTCTAAAATTCATATGGAACCACAAAAGACTCCGAATAGCCAAAGCTATCCTGAGAAGGAAGAATAAAGCAGGGGGAATTATGCTCCCTGACTTCAAGCTCTACTACAAAGCCACAGTAATCAAGACAATTTGGTACTGGGACAAGAGCAGACCTATAGACCAGTGGAACAGAACAGAGAGCCCAGATATAAACCCAAGCATACATGGTCAATTAATATACGATAAAGGAGACATGGATATACAATGGGGAAATGACAGCCTCTTCAACAGCTAGTGTTGACAAAACTGGACAGCTACATGTAAGAGAACGAAACTCGATTACTGTCTAACCCCGTACACTAAAGTAAACTCAAAATGGATCAAAGACCTGAATGTAAGTCAAGAAACCATAAAAGTCTTAGAAAAAAATATAGGGAAAAATCTCTTGGACATAAACATAAGCAACTTCTTCATGAACATATCTCCCTGGGCAAGGGAAACAAAAGCAAAAATGAACAAGTGTGACTATATCAAATTAAAAAGCTTCTGTACAGCAAAGGAAACCATCAGTAGAACAAAAGACATCCTACAGTATGGGAGAATATATTCAGAAACGACATATCCGATAAGGGTTGACATACAAATATATAAAGACCTCACACACTTCAACAAACAAAAACCAAATAATCCAATTAAAAAATGGGCAGAGGATCTGAACAGACACTTCTCCAAGAAGAAATTCAGATGGCCAGCAGGCACATGAAAAGATGCTCCACATCGCTAATCATCAGAGAAATGCAAATTAAAACCATAATGAGATATCACCTCATACTAGTTAGGATGGCTGCCATCCAAAAGACAAACAACAACAAATGTTGGCGAGGATGTGGAGAAAGGGGAACCCTCCTACACTGCTGGTGGGAATGCAAATTAGTTCAACCATTGTGGAAAGCCATATGGAGGTTCCTCAAAAAACCCAAAATAGAAATACCATTTGACCCAGGAGTTCCACCTCTAGGAATATACCCTAAGAATACACAGAAATCTATTGCATTCCTATACACTAATGATGAACTAGCACAAGGAGAAATCAGGAAAACAATTCCATTCACAACCGCATCAAAAAGAA
>JAVSCE010011724.1:0-99029 GCA_032199065.1 Smutsia gigantea | reverse complement strand
GGTTTTGGTATTAGAGTGATGCTGGCTTCATAGAATGAGTTTGGAAGTATTCCCTCCTCTTCTATTTTTTGGAAAACTTCAAGGAGAATCGGTGTTATTTCTTCTCTATATGTCTGGTAGAATTCAGAGGTGAATCCATCAGGCCCAGGGGTTTTGTTCTTGGGTAGTTTTTTGATTACCAATTCGATTTCGCCACTGGTGATTGGTCTGTTTAGTTTTTCTGTTTCTTGCTTGGTCAGTCTTGGAAGGTTGTATTTTTCTAAGAAGTTGTCCATTTCTTTTATGTTTTCCAGCTTGTTAGGATATAGATTCTCGTAATATTCTCTTATGATTCTTTGTATTTCTGTGGGGTCCGTCGTGATTTTTCCTTTCTCGTTTCTGATTGTGTTTATGTGTGTAGGTTCTCTTTTTCTCTTAATGAGTCTGGCTAGGGGTTTATCTATTTTGTTTATTTTTTCAAAGAACCAGCTCTTGGTTTTATTGATTTTTTCTATTGTTTTATTCTTCTCAATTTTATTTATTTCTCCTCTAATCTTTATTATGTCCCTCCTTCTGGTGACTTTGGGCCTCATTTGTTCTTCTTTTTCCAATTTCAGCAATTGTGTCTTTAGACTATTCATTTGGGAATGTTCTTCCTTCTTTAAATAGGCCTGGATTGCAATATACTTTCTTCTTAGAACTGCCTTTGCTGCATCCCACAGAAGTTGTGGCTTTGTGTTGTTGTT
Organism: Smutsia gigantea; assembly: GCA_032199065.1. Lineage (NCBI taxonomy): Eukaryota > Metazoa > Chordata > Mammalia > Pholidota > Manidae > Smutsia > Smutsia gigantea. The sequence goes on along the minus strand of JAVSCE010011724.1, from coordinate 98,304 downwards.
GTCATTAGTCTCCATATATTCTTTGATTTCTGTTTGATTTGGTCGTTAACCCATTGATTAATTAGGAGAATGTTGTTAAGTCTCCATGTATTTGTGAGCCTTTTTGATTTCTTTCTAAAATTTATTTCTAGTTTTATACCTTTGTGATCTGAGAAGTTGCTTGGTAGAATTTCAATATTTTTGACTTTACTGAGGTTCTTTTTTGGCCTAGTATGTGGTCTATTCTGGAAAATGTTCCATGTGCACTTGAGAAGAATGTGTATCCTGTTTCTTTTGGGTGTAGAGTTCTGTAGATGTCTGTTAGGTCCATCTGTTCTAGTGTGTTGTTCAGTGCCTCTGTGTCTTTACTTATTTCTGTCTGGTTGATCTGTCCTCTGGAGTGAGTGGTGTGTTGAAGTCTCCTAAGATGAATGCATTGCTGTCTATTTCCTCCTTTAATTCTGTTAGTATTTGTCTCATATGCTGGCGCTCCTGTGTTGGGTGCATATATATTTATAATGGTTATATCTTCTTGTTGGACTGACCCCTTTATCATTATGTAATGTCCTTCTTTACCTTTTGCTACTTTCTTCGTTTTGAAGTCTATTTTGTCTGATACAAGTACTGCAACACCTGCTTTTTTCTCTTTGTTGTTTGCATGAAATATCTTTTTCTATCCCTTCACTTTTAGTCTGTGTATATCTTTGGATTTGAGGTGAGTTTCTTGTAGGCAGCATATAGATGGGTCTTGCTTTTTTATCCATTCTGTTACTCTGTGTCTTTTGACTGATGCATTCAGTCCATTTACATTTAGGGTGATTATTGATAGGTATATACTTACTGCCATTGCTGGCTTTAGATTCGTGGTTACCAAGGGTTCAAGGGTTGCTTCTTTACTATCTAACAGTCTAACTTAACTTTGTTGTTAAGTTATTGTAAACACAGTCTGATGTTTCTTTCTTTCTCTCCCTTCTTATTCCTCCTCCTCCATTCTTTCTATAATAGGTGTTTTATTCTTTGCCTTTAGTTAGTGTTTGGATGGTCTGCTTTCTTTGATATGATTTTTTTTTCTCTGGTGACATCTTTTTAGCCTTAGGTGTGCTTCCCTCTGAGCAGTCCATTTAAGATATCCTGTAGTGGTGGTTCATGAGACGCAAATTCTCTTAACTTTCGTTTATCTGGAAATTGTTTAATCCCTCCATCATATTTAAATGATAATCGTGCTGGATACAATATTCTTGGTTCGAGGCCCTTCTGTTTCATTACATTAAATATATCATGCCATTCTCTTCTGGCCTGTAAGGTTTCTGTTGAGGAGTCTGATGATAGTCTGATGGGTTTTCCTTTGTAGGTGATCTTTTTTCTCTCTCTAGCTGCCTTTAATACCCTGTCTTTATCTTTGATCTTTGCCATCTTAATTATTATGTGTCTTGGTGTTGTCTTCCTTGGGTCCCTTGTGTTGGGAGATCTATGAGCTTCGGTGGACTGCGAGACTACTTCCTTCCCCAGCGAGGGAAAGTTTTCAGCAATTATTTCTTCAAAGACACTTTCTATCCCTTTTTCTCTCTCTTCTTCCTCTGGTACTCCTATAATGCGAATATTGTTCTGTTTGGATTGGTCACACATTTCTCTTAATATTCTTTCATTCCTAGAAATCCTTTTGTCTCTCTCTGCCTCAGCTGCTCTGTACTCCTGTTCTCTGTTTTCTATTCCATTAATAGTCTCTTGCATCTCATCCATTCTGCTGTTAAGCCCATCGATCGCTTATCTGATTTCTGTATTGTCTTTCCTCAGTTCCCTCACTTCGTCCCTCAGCTCTTGCACATTTCTCTGTAGGTCCATCAGCATGGTTATGACTTTTATTCTGAATTCTTTTTCAGGGAGGCTGTGCATTTCCATCCCTTCAGACTCCCTCTCTGGGGTTGTCTGGTTGATTTTGGTCTGAACCATATTCCTCTGTCTTTTCATGGCTATATAATTGGTCACTGATAGTTGCCACGTATGTCAGCTGGGCTCTTTAAGACTTTAAAAAGAGAAGAAAAAAAAAGAAAAAAAAAAGAAAGAAAGAAAGAAAAAAGAAAGAAAAGAAAAAACAAAAACAAAAACAAAACAAAACAAAAAAAAAATGCCCACCGGACGTAGATTCTGTGGGAATGCTCTAGGTGGCGCTATTGCCCCACTATTCCACAGCTGTGACTGTGCCGCTCCGCAGGGCCCTTTATCGCTCTGGCAGGGGTGGGAACGAATAGGAGGCTGTTGATCTCAGTGAGAAGTGTTAAGTATGGCTACACTTCCTCAGTCGCCAGCTAAGGCGTCTGAAACTCCCCAGGACTCCCAGCCTGCTGGGCTGAGTGTGCTGGGGTGATCCGGCTCCTCCGCTGGGCTCCTGTCTCTTTAAGACCGCTGAAGAAAGCGCGCGCTTTTTTTTTTTTCCTTCCCGGAGCCGGCTGCAAGCACCCTGGCGCGTTCCCCGCTCAGATCCTGCCCCTCTGTCTCTCCAATCTCCGCTGCACTGCGCAATGTGGGTCAGCGCTCCCCGCGCAGATCACCGGGGCTGGCTACTTCGCGGGGTGTACTTCCACTCCCTCCCGGCTCTGAATCCTCTCCTCCCGCCGGTGCGCTGGGGTGGGGGAGGGCTCGGGTCCCGCCGGGTCGCGGCTCCGTATCTTACCCGCCTGTTGGGGTGCCGAGTCCTCTCGGGTGTAGCTGCACGCTGTGCGCTTTCCTGTGTATTCTCGTCTCTCTTTTAGGAATAGATGTATTTTCTGTGTTTTCGTAGATAAATATAGTGTTGGGAGGAGATTTCTGCCGCCCTGCTCACACCGCCATCTTCCCGGAAGTCTATATCGCATATGTCTTTTTGAATCTTAGAGTTGTATTCTTTGGGTAAACTCCAAGAAGTGGGATTCCCGGGTCAAATGGTATTTCTATTTTTAGTTTTTTGAGGAACCTCCATATTGCTTTCCACAATGCTTGGACTAGCTTACATTCCCACCAGCAGTGTAGGAGGGTTCCCCTTTCTCTGCATCCTCGCCAGCATTTGTTGTTCTTAGTCTTCTTCCATGCTGGCCATCCTTACTGGTGTGAGGTGGTATCTCATTGTGGTTTTAATTTTCATTTCCCTGATGATTAGTGATGTGAAGCATCCTTTCATGTGTCTGTTAGCCATGCGAATTTCTTCTTTGGAGAACTGTCTTTTCATATCCTCTGCCCATTTTTAAATTGGGTTATTTGCTTTTTGGGTGTTGAGGCATGTAAGTTCTTTATGTATTTTGGATGTTAACCCCTTATCAGATATGTCATTTACAAATATATTCTCCCATACTGTAAGATGCCTTTTTGTTCTGTTGATGGTGTCCTTTGCCGTACAGAAACTTTTTAGTTTGATGTAGTCCCGTGAGTTATTTTTGCTTTTGTTTCCCTTGCTTGACGAGATGCGTTCAGGAAGAAGGTGCTCATGCTTATATTCAGGAGATTTTTGCCTATGTTGTCTTCTAAGAGTTTTATGGTTTCATGACTTACATTCAGGTCATTGATCCATTTCGAGTTTACTTCTGTGTACGGGGTTAAACAATAATCCAGTTTCATTCTCTTGCATGTAGCTGCCCAGTTTTGCCAACACCAGCTGTTGAAGAGGCTGTCATTTCCCCATTGTATGTCCATGGCTCCTTTATCATATATTAATTGACCATATATGGTTGGGTTTATATCAGGGCTCTCTAGTCTGTTCCATTGGTCTCTGGGTCTGTTCTTGTGCCAGTACCAAATTGTCTTGATTACTGTGGCTTTGTAGTAGAGCTTGAAGTTGGGGAGCATAATTGCCCCAGCTTTATTCTTCTTTCTCAGGATTGCTTTGGCTATTCGGGGTCTTTTTTGGTTCCATATGAATCTTAGAACGATTTTCTCTAGTTCGTTGAAGAATGCTGTTGGTATTTTGATAGGAATTGCATTGAATGTGTAGATTGCTTTAGGCAGGATGGCCATTTTGACTATATTAATTCTTCCTATCCATGAGCACGGGATGTGTTTCCATTTATTGGTATCTTCTTTAATTTCTCTCATGAGTGTCTTGTAGTTTTCAGAGTATAGGTCTTTCACTTCCTTGGTTAGGTTTATTCCTAGGTATGTTATTCTTTTTGATGCAACTGTGAATGGAATTGTTTTCCTGACTTCTCTCTCTGCTAGCACTGTTAGTGTATAGGAATGCCACAGATTTCTGTGTATTCATTTTGTGTCCTGCAACTTTGCTGAATTCAGATATTAGATCTGGTAGTTTTGGAGTGGATTCTTTAGGGTTTTTTATGTACAGTATCATGTCATCTGCAAATAGTGACAATTTGACTTCTTCTTTACCAATCTGGATGCCTTGTATGTCTTTGTTTTGTCTGATTGCCGTGGCTAGGACCTCCAGTACTGTTGAATAACAGTGGAGAGAGTGGGCATCCCTGTCTTGTTCCCGATCTTAGATGAAAAGCTTTCAGCTTCTCACCATTAAGTATGATGTTAGCTGTGGGTTTGTCATATATGGCCTTTATGATGTTGAGGTACTTGCCGTCTATACCCATTTTGTTGAGAGTTTTAATCAGGAATGGATGCTGAATTTTGTCAAATGCTTTTTCAGCATCTATGGAGATGATCATGTAGATTTTGTTCTTCTTTTTGTTGATGTGGTGGATGATGTTGATGGATTTTCGAATGTTGTACCATCCTTGCATCCCTGGGATGAATCCCACTTGATCATGGTGTATGATCCTCTTGATGTATTTTTGAATTCGGTTTGCTAATATTTTGTTGAGTATTTTTGCATCTACGTTCATCAGGGATATTGGTCTGTAATTTTCTTTTTTGGTGAGGTCTTTGCCAGGTTTTGGTATTAGAGTGATGCTGGCTTCATAGAATGAGTTTGGAAGTATTCCCTCCTCTTCTATTTTTTGGAAACCTTTAAGGAGAATGGGTGTTATTTCTTCTCTATATGTCTAGTAGAATTCAGAGGTGAATCCATCTGGCCCGGGGGTTTTGTCCTTGGGTAGTTTTTTGATTACTGATTGAATTTCATTGCTGGTGATTGGTCTGTTTAGTTTTTCTATTTGTTGCTTGGTCAGTCTTGGAAGGTTGTGTTTTTCTACGAAGTCAATTTCGTCTATGTTTTCCAGCTTGTTAGCATATAGATTCTCATAATATTCTAATTCTTTGTATTTCTGTGGGATCCGTCATGATTTTTCCTTTCTCATTTCTGATTCTGTTTATGTGTGTAGATTGTCTTTTTCTCTTAATAAGTCTGGCTAGGTGTTTATCTATTTTGTTTATTTTTTCAAAGAACCAGCTCTTGGTTTCATTGATTTTTTTCTACTGTTTCATTCCTCTCAATTTTATTTATTTCTTCTCTGATCTTTATTATGTCCCTGCTTCTGGTCACTTTGGGCCTCATTTGTTCTTCTTTTTCCAATTTCAGTAATTGTGTGTTTAGACTATTCATTTGGAAATGTTCTTCCTTCTTTAAATAGGCCTGGATTGCAATATACTTTCCTCTTAGAACTGCCTTTGCTGCGTCCCACAGAAGTTGTGACTTTGTGTTGTTGTTGTCATTAGTCTCCATATATTCTTTGATTTCTGTTTTGATTTGGTCATTAACCCATTGATTAATTAGGAGAATGTTGTTAAGTCTCCATGTATTTGTGAGCCTTTTTTATTTCTTTCTAAAATTTATTTCTAGTTTTATACCTTGGTGATCTGAGAAGTTGGTTGGTAGGATTTCAATATTTTTGAAATTACTGAGGTTCTTTTTGTGGCCTAGTATGTGGTCTATTCTGGAAAATGTTCCATGTGCACTTGAGAAGAATGTGTATCCTGCTGCTTTTGGGTGCAGAGTTCTGTAGATGTCTGTTAGGTCCATCTGTTCTAGTGTGTTGTTCAGTGCCTCTGTGTCTTTACTTATTCTCTGTCTGGCTGATCTGTCCTTTGGAGTGAGTGGTGTGCTGAAGTCTCCTAAGATGAATGCACCGCTGTCTATTTCCTCCTTTAAATCTGTTAGTATTTGTTTCACATATGCTGGCACTCCTGTGTTGGGTGCATATATATTTATAATGGTTATATCTTCTTGTTGGACTGACCCTTTATCATTATGTAATGTCCTTCTTTATCTCTTGCTACTTTCTTTGTTTTGAAGTCTATTTTGTCTGATACAAGTACTGCAACACCTGCTTTTTTCTCTTTGTTGTTTGCATGAAATATCTTTTTCCATCCCTTAACTTTTAGTCTGTGTATGTCTTTGGATTTAAAGTGAGTCTCTTTAAGGCAGCATATAGATAGGTCTTGTTTTTTTATCCATTCAGTGACTCTATTTCTTTTGACTGGTGCATTCAGTCCATTTACATTTAGGGTGATTATGGATAGGTATGTACTTATTAGCATTGCAGGCTTCAGATTCGTGGTTACCAATGGTTCAAGGTTAACTTCCCTACTCTTTAAAAGTCTAACAACTCACTTAATATGCTATTACAAACAGAATCTAAAGGTTCTTTTTTTGTTTGTTTTTTTCTCTCCTCCTTTTTCTTTCTACTCCATTCTTTATATATTAGGTATCATATTCTCTACTGTTTGTCTATCCCTTGATTGACTTTGGGGATAGTCAATTTAATTTTGCATTTGCTTAGTAATTAGCTGTCTACTTTCTTCACTGTGGTTTTATTACCTCTGGTGACAGCTATTAAACCTTAGGAACACTTCCATCTCATCTCAGTCCCTGCAAAATACACTGTAGAGATGATTTGTGGGAGGCAAATTCTCTCAGCTTTCACTTATCTGGGAATTGTTTAATCCCTCCTTCAAATTTAAATGATAATCTTGCCTGATAAAGTAATCTTGGTTCAAGGCCCTTCTGCTTCATTGCATTAAATACATCATGCCACTCCCTTCTGGCCTGTAAGGTTTCTTTTGAGAAGTCTGATGATAGCCTGATGGGTTTTCCTTTGTATCTGATCTTATTTCTCTCTTTGGCTGCTTTTAATAGTCTGTCCTATCCTTGATCTTTGCCATTTTAATTACCGTCGTCTTCCTTGGGTCCCTTGTGTTGGGAGATCTGTGCACCTCCATGGCCTGAGAGACTATCTCCTTCCCCATACTGGGGAAGTTTTCAGCCATCACCTCCTCAAAGACACTTTCTATCCCTTTTTCTCTCTGTTCTTCTGGCACCCCTATAGTGCGAATATTGTTCCGTTTGGATTGGTCACACTGTTCTCTCAATATTCTTTCATTCTTAGAGATCCTTTTTTCTCTCAGTGCCTCAGCTTCTTTGTATTCCTCTTCTCTGGTTTCTATTTCATTTATTGTCTCCTCCCTCGTATCCAATCTGCTTTTAATACCATCCATTGTGTTCTTCAATGATTGGATCTCTGACGGGAATTCATTCCTGAGTTCTTGAATATCTTTGTGTACCTCCATGAGCATGTTAATGATTTTTATTTTGAACTCCCTTTCAGGAAGATTCATGAACTCTATGTCATTTAAATATTTCTCAGAAGTTGTATTCATAATTTTCCTCTGAACCAGGTTCCTTTGGCATTTCATATTTGTATATGGCGCCCTCTAGTGCCCAGAAGCTCTACTCTCTGGAGCTGCTTAGCCCCTGAAGCAATGTCAGGGGTTGCAGGCTAGTGGTTTTGGTGCCTGGGGGGAAGAAAGAGCTGTTTCCTGCTTCCTGGCTGCTATGCCTGTCTCCACTGCCTGAACCAGTGGGTTGAGCACACAAGTATAAGCCTCTATGCTTTGCATTTGTAGTTGCTATAGACAGATCTTCCCTCTAGCTGGCCTAACACCAGGGTAGGGTTTGCCAGTTTGTGAGACAGGTGGGGCTGGCCGGGAGAAAGGCGCAGTAGGCTGCATATCCCGGATGGGGTCCTTGGAGCTGTATAGCCAGCCAGGGAGCTGGAGTACCTGAAGATCTGTAAGGGGCAAGATTTCTTTTTCTTCCTTAAATATGAGAGTCTATATGCAATGCTTCCAACCTGCTGGGCAGAGTGAACCCTGACAATTTTGTCTACCTGTCCTTTCTCCTGAGCAGTAAGTTCTGTGCAATCCTTGCCTCTTTAGCAGCCCTCTTGCTAAGGACTTCTGTTTTAGGAAATCTCTCAGACTGCCTGCCTTTCTTTTGTCCCAGAGCAGCCGGATATGGATCCCTGCTTTCCACAAGCAGCTGGAATCTCAGTCTCTCCAGGAATTCTGCCTGTCTTAGCTCCAACCCCATAATCACAAGAGTATCATGCAGGTACCATGAAATGTAGGTTTGTGCTCCCATAGCAGATCCCTGGAGTTAGGTATTCAGCAGTCCCAGGCCTCCACTCCCTCCCTGCTCCGTTTCTCTTCCTCCCGCCAGTGACCTGGGGTGACGGAAGGGCTTGGGTCCCACTGGGCCACAGCTTTGGTACTTTACCCTGTTCTGTGAGGTCTGCTCTTTTTTCCAGTTGTATGCAGTCTGGTGCAGTCCTCTTTCCTGTTACTGGTTGTATAAATCATATTTTCATATTATATGCAGTTTTAGGAGGAAGCTTGTGTCTCACCTCTCATGCTGCCATCTTTAATCCTATTGACACAAATTTGTATATTACACACATAAACATTCATCATTATTATCCCCAGCAGGTTAAACATCTTCATGATCAATAAACTAAAAGTAACACTTTATTTTTCTGTAGTGCCATCCGATTTGAATATTTATGTATTTGCTAATGCTATCTGTATTCATTTCCTACAGCTGTCATAGCAAAGTACCACAAACTGGCAGGTTTAAATAGCAAAAATGAATCATCTTACTGTTCTTGAGGCCAGACATCTGGGATGAAGGTTGGCAGGGTTGGTGCTGCTGAGGGCTGTGAAGGAGGATCTCTTCCATTCCTCTCCCCTAGCTTCTGGTGGGTTCCCTGCCTTACCCCTAGCTTCTGATGGGTTCCCTCCCCCTCCCATAGCTTCTGGTGGGTTCTGTGCCTCTCCTCTAGCTTCTGATGGGTTCCATGCCTCTCCTCTAGCTTCTGGTAGTTTGCCTGGACTCTTTGGTGTTCTTTGACTTCTGCTGCATTACCCAGATCTCTGCCTTTATCTTCACATGGTGCTTTCCCTGTAGGTGTGTCTTTGGGTCCAAATTTCCCCTTTTTATATGGACACCAGGCATATTGGATTAGGGTACCTTAATGATCTCATTTTAACTTGAGTACCTCTATAAAGACCCTATTTGTGAATATAGTCACATTCTGAAGTACTGGAGGTTTGATTTCAACATATTGTTTTGGGGGGACAGAATTCAACCCATTGCACTATCCAATTCTAGGTATAAATGCCCACCAGCAATCAGTTGGATGGTTAGCTCCGGAATTCAGGGATGATTTAGGCTAGAGATACAGAGATGGAAATATTCCATAAAAATTGGCTGTTGAAGTCACTGGGAAGTTCAATCAGCGAGAATAAATAAGAGAAGAGGCCAGCAAGGAGAATCCCAGGGCACACCAACATGTAAATTAGGAGTAAAGGAATAGAAGACTGACAAGAAACAGAGAGGTATAAGAAAGGCAAAGAAAAGGCAGTATCTCAAATGCAAGGGTGGGTGAGATGAGGCATGAACATGGGTAACCAGAACACAAGACAGTTTGAGCTCTGGGTTTGCACAGAGGTCCATGCAACATGCTCTTCCTGGAAGCTGTTCGCTGGGACCCCACGCACTAGCTAGCTCGACCTTAGGCACCAGGCAGCAGCCCAGCGGCCACTGTGCCATCCGCTCATGGCCTTGGGCTCCCTAACCCTTTACTCCTGGGCCTGGGTCCCAGGAGCCTGATAGAGGGCACCTTCTAGGGTGAGAGAAGAAGTGGTTTCATGATTGGAGTAGTCAGGAATCTTTTAGAAGTGTTTACAAGGTTAGAAATAACAAAAATGAAATTCAAAAGAGCTTTAACCAAAAAATAAGGACACATTACTGTGGTAGCTCCAGAAACCAAGAGGCTGTGGGGGGTTCATTTCCCCAGGAAGCAGACTCTGAGATGGATATTAACATGGAGGAAGTTTGTTAGGAAGAGCTATGGATGGGGAGGAGGCAGGACTGGGCAGAGGAGAACTGGAGGTGCAAATCTGCCATCCTCTGCAGAAACCCCTGGGGGAGTTCTGAATCTGGGACGGTTCTTCAGCACTGGGGCAGGGTTGCCAGGCCTTTACCCCCACAAGTTTATCAGCAGTCCTGAGTTGAAGCAAGGAGGCCAGGCTTTCATAATCCACCCTAGAAACAGTGTTATGACCTTAGGCAAGGTGACTCTCTTTAACTGAAGCAATCCTTGTAGGACACAGGCAGCTCAGGGCCTTCTGCCAGCAACTCCAAGCTGCTTGAGGTCAGTTGTCCTTCATTTCTGTTGTGGACTAGAAGTATGTGCCTCAATTCATGCATCAAAGCTCTAACCTCCAGTGTGACTATATTTCCAAATAGGATCTGTGAGTAAGAAAGTTAAATGAGGCCCTACAAGTAGGGCCCTAATCCAACAGAGCTGGCCCCTAATACAAAGAGGAAGGAACCCCAGAGCTCACTCTCTCTGCCATGTGAAGGTGCAGTGTAAAGACAGCATCTTCAAGCCAAGGAGAGAGTCCTCCCTGGAACCCGACCATGCTGACACCTTGATCTTGGCTTTTCAGATAAAATAAATTACTGTTGTTTAAGCCACCCAGCCTGTAGCCTGTTGTTATGGCAGACTGAGCTGACTAATACAATTCCTGAAGGACAATGTGGGCAGCACATGAGAGAGTCCAGCACAGGGGCTGAACCAGGGACCCAGTTACCATCAGCTTAAAGTCTTCCTCTCTTCCTCTCTGCCTCTCTCCCTTGCTCCCTCTCTCCCTCTCCCTCTTTCTGTCTTCCTTTCTCTCTCTCCAACCTCGCCCAAGTTGTGAGAGAGAACATGACCACCTATAGCCCCTCCGAAAGCCCTTCCAGAGCCACGATCCTAGAAAGAAGAGAGCTGTCCCTCGGGCACCAATTTAGAACATTCTGGGAAGCCCATACTGTATGCACCCTCCTGGACCAGGTCTGCTTCTAGTGGCATGGGCTACTCTAACTGATCTTGCCTGTGGGCAGATAGGCCAGATCTGTTACCAAAAGATGGAGGAGTAAGGAGGAGATGCCCAGCAGAAAAAAAAACTAGATAAGACAACCTTTATTTTACCTTTTGTTCAAATTTCAGTAATTCACCAACCATATGACATTAAGCAAGTCACTTCACGTCTCTGAGCTTTGCTCTCCTCACCTGTCCAGGGGAGATGGCAGTGGTTGTAGTGAGATTACAGGGCACAATGCATGTGATAGGCCTGCCTAGCCCAGGGCTAGCACACAGTAAATGTTCAGCAAAAGGTAGCTTCCATTGTTTTATTGTCTGGATATTGCTATAAATATAATTTTGCATCTCAAACCTCTGAGACAATTTTCAAAACATGGAGGAAAAAGAAAATCCCATCAAAGGCAATTATATTTGTCGCAGGCCCCAACACTCATAAAGCTACCTGGAATATACACTTTTCAGATAAGGAAAATGAAGCCACAAGAAGTTAATAACTGGCCCAAGATCCCACAAAGAGAAGAGATAGGGCTGAGATAAAAAACCCTGAACTCTAGTAATATTCCCCAACCAGCTGCCACTCCACCTTGCCATTGTCTTCATGCACACCCTCAACCAGGCCTCTGACTCATCCCAGCCCATGGATGCATCCTCTCTTTTTTCCCTCGCAGACACCCAACCTGTGCGGCCAAGCCCAGGGCTGCTCAGCGAGCATTGCTGTGATGGAATTGAAACCCAGTGGGGTATCTGGAAAGCAAGTGGGATATCTAGAAGTAATAAACTTCTGACTGCTTGTTCATTTGACACCCAGTGGTGGTAGCACAGATTTCTCTCATTTCTCTTTCTTAAGAATCAATAAAAAGTTAGTGATGCATTTAGCAGAGATCAAATAAATGAAATTAGCCTTCTTTTCTAACCTTTTCTGGGATTGATACGTTGGTCACATTCCTAAAAGTCGCTCCTGGTCAATCTGACCCATTGCAAATTTTAAAAACTGAGTTTTGGTGTACTGAGAAGAAAGAGAAGTATTTGGTTTGCCAGGGAGGTGCAAGCAGCAAGAAGGTAGCAGCTTTTGGCTGAGTCTGAATGGATGGATGGCCGAGTAGGGGGTGAGTATGTGAGGCAGGAAGAACCAGTGTGAGCAAAGGTGGGGAAGAATGAAACACGGGATGTGTTCGGGCCTGGCAGGACTGGAAGGGAATTTGGAGATCCTCTGGGTGAGCATCAGAGCTGGCAGGGTCGGGATGAGGCTGACCGCAGTGGGCCAGCACTGCCCACAGGCGAAGGCACAGGAAGTGGGGCTGCAGACCAGGGCATTCAGAGTGAGAAATAATTTGGGGACAACCTTGTCTTCTCTGACGCTAACATGGGAATGCCAGAGGAAGACAGGCCTGTGTTCAAATCCCACTGCTGCCATAACTTGATGTGAAATTTTATACACGTATTTTAACCCCAGGGTGAGCCACGGTTTTCTCAGGGCCTAGAGACAATAATAATGCTCCTCTTGGTGTTTGCAAACTCATTGCCTACAGGTGCCAGGCAAGGAAAATAAATGACTTCTCCTGGGTATAAAATAACAAGGGATTGCATTTGACTTCTCCTGTTAAAAGTAGTCAAATGCAAAATATTTTAAAACCATTGTGCAAGCTAAACAAAACACACTTAGCCAGCATATAACCAGCATGTAAATTCTTGACTATCTCATATGATTATTGTGAGAATTAGGATAACATGTATAAAGTGCTTTGCATAGTAGAGAAGCTAAACAAAAAGAATCCATATGCTATGATTCATTTATATGAAGTTTAAAAACTATCATTATTATTATTAAGCCACAACATCAATAAACCAACTAAATAAGCAACAAGAGCTGAAGACCCACTGTGTGCTGGCACTTTATGTCATATATTTTCCAAAAATGACCACACCTATATGTATGCATGTAAGTATACATCCCTCCCGCATACCCTTGCCACAAAGTGAGATTCACTCCTCCCACCAAGAAGTGGGGTCTGTGTCTTCTCCCATGGAATCTGGTCTGAACTTCTGACTACTCTCACCAGTAGAGTGTGGTAGAGGCGATGCTATGTGACTTCTGAGGTTAAGTCATAAAAAGCATATGGCTTCCTCCTGGCTCTCTCCTGAACACATGCCTTGGGAGCCCTTCCCAACACTCTGGCTATGCTGAGAGTAAAACTCTGGCTACGCTGAGAGTGCCATGATGGAGAAGTCCTATGGGGAGACCACATAGGAAGAATGGCTGTTCCAGTTCCTAACTATTCACGTCTTCTTAGTCTGCGCCCCAGACACAGGAATCAAGAAGCCTTTAAGATGACCCTGGACACCATCTGCTTGCCCCTCAAAAACCCTGAGCCAGACCCACTCAGCCAAGCCGCTCCTTGACCCACAGAAACTGTGAGAGATACTAAGTGACTCATTACTGCTTTACAATAAGTTCTGGGGTATGTGATCTATATTAGCAGCAACAGACAGCAAATATAGATTTTGGTACCTGGAAGAGGGACGATGCTGACACAACAAAAACTGAAAATGGAGCAGTGACTTTGAGAGAAGTTGGAAGTGTATTGAAGAAACTGGAATCTGATGGCCTTTGAGGAAGCTATTCATGAAGGCTTAAAGGAAAATAAGGAAGATGATATTGGAAGATGGAGGAAAAGGGATTTTTGTTATATGGCATGTTAGTCTGCTTGGGCTGCCATAACAAAATGCCACAGACCGGGTAGCTTAAACAACAGCAATTTGTTTCTCATCTTCCTGGAAGCTGGGTAATCCAAGATCCAAGGGGCCTGCCAATTTGGTTCCAGGTGAGGGCTCTCCTCCCGGCTTGCAGGTGGCTGCCTGCTCACTGTGTCCTCATGTGGCTGAGAGAGAGAACTCTGGTGTCTTTTCCTCCTCATATAATGGCACCAGCTCTACAGAGTAGGATCTCACTCTTATGAAATCATTTTATTTTTATCACCTCCTCACCAGGCCTTATCTCCAAATGTAGTCACACTGGGGTTAGGGCTTCAATATATAAATTTTGAGGGCATAATAAGCATTCAGCCCATAACATATAGTGAGGAAAATTTTAGCACCACTGTCTTCTTTGGCAAAATAGAAAATGTGCCAAATGAATTGGATGATCTGGCAAAGGAGATTTCCAGGCAGAATGTCAAAGATGTTAGCTGACTTCTGATTGCTTATAATAAAATACAAAAAGAAAGAAGACATATTAAAGAAAGAACCAGTGAGCACAAAGGAGCCAGAACTTCCTGGGATTGAAGATAAAAATGTCTTATTCCTAGACTCTCCACACAGGAAATGATGCTAAAAATTTTAAATGGCCTCCAGCAAAGATCAAATCTAGGGTACTGTCAGGAAAATGTGGTCTAAAGATGAACCTGGGGGAGTGAATATAAACCCTTTATTAAGACTTTATAACTATGTCACTCAAATAGAAAAAAAAAGAGGTCCCTTATAGAGCCTTACAATAAAGAATAGGGCTTCTGGTAATCTTAAGCACAAGTGTCTCATAGCAGCCTTACAGGAAACTCAAGGTAAAAAAGGACTTATCTCATTGATATTTGTGGTTATGACTTTCAGCTAATGAACTGAATGTCAATAAAATTCATAGAAAGCTCACAATGATTATAAGATGATTACATTGTCAGAAACTCTCCAGCTTGGACTAAAAGGTACAGAGGCAGTACAAATGAGAATAGACCTGTGGCCCTCCAACTGCTGTGTTATGGGCTGAATGCTTATTATGCCCTTAAAATTTATATATTGAGAAAACAGCATAGCTGCAAACAATGACCATTTCTTATGGAAAAGAGAGGATCGTCCTGTAGCTTCTGCCTGTAAGCCCAAAGGGTAGAGCCAAGAGCCATAAAGAACCATTCCCAAGCAGCAGGGCTGTTCCGATCCAGAAACTATCCATGTGCCCAGCAGAATTTCAGTATTGCTAAGGACCCCTGTGTACCTCCCATTTTCCTTTTTTTTTTCTTAACAAGAAGACCTATAATACTTGCTCCACCATTGTATATGGTAGATGGAAGTGGTGACAAGTTTCCTTAATTCACAGGCCTATAGATCAAGAGAAACCGTACAGGAAGAGCTGTGTTTGAGAAATTCACCCAAGTAGCCTCCTCTGAACCTGGACCTGATTAGATGACAGGCCCCAGTTAATGCAGTAATGTAATGAGACTTTTGGGGGCCTTGGAAAGGCGTGAGTGTCTTCTCATATGAAATGTACATGAATCATCACAGCCAGAAGGTAGAGGGAAGTAGCCAACCTCCCGCAATCCCTGCCTCCTGGTATTTTTGTCCTTGTGCAGCCCTTTCTCATACTGCATCAGGGCCGGCCCCGTGTAACCAGTACAATCCAGAGAAAATGAGGCTAGCTCATGAAGGGCTTTGCAGCTTCTCCTCGGACTCAGATCTTTGGCTATGAGGGAAGCCAGCTGCCATGCTGTTGGAACACTCATGCTGCTGTGTGGAGAGGAACTGAGGCCCCTGCCAATTGCCAACACCAACTCACCAGCCATGTGAGTGGACTGCCTTGAGAGTGGATCTTTCAGATCCAGTCTACCCTTCAGATGAGTGCAGCCCCTGCTGACATCTGTCCACAGCCTTGTGAGCCAGGACCACCCAGCCATTCTACTCTAGAACTCCTGTCCCGAAGAAATACTGAGAGAAAAAAAATATTGTTTTAAGCAAAAAAGTTTTGGGGTGATTTGTTACATACCCAGTAGATAACTAACACAACTCTATAGAATATGAAGAAGAGAACCCAATGTCATCACTAGTGATAGGACAAAAAGAAAATATGTAGACACAGAACACACAGTTTCAGGCAAAAAGAAAATGTGTAGACACAGAACACACAGGAGATTCACTTGGCTCACAGGAAAAAGGGCAACTTTTCTCTCCTGGTAGAGTGTTGACACTGGGGGTCAGAAGGTGAGATCCTGGGAGAGTGAGACTGTGGGAGACAGTCTGAAGAGGCCATCTTAGACGGGAGGCTTTCCTTTCAGCACTAAACCCTTCCAGGTCCTGGCCTTGTCGTTGCAAAGGTCTTTCTATTTACAGAGCTCTTTTGCATCCATCTGTCGCCATGGGACAGAGGCCAGTCAGGGCTTACCATCCCCACATCACAGAGAACAAAACTGGGGGTCCTACTGGGTAACTGGTTCATCCAAGCCCTGGGCACTTTCTGTTCCCTTAACAGCTCTCAGCAGCTCCAAGCTCCCTTTGGCTGCCAAAGTAATGAAAGAATCCAAAGAACCTGAAGGCTGTGTCAGAAATACACATTAAGGAACAACATGGAGAGAAAATGCAGGCCAACTGCTCTGATGGGGACTCTCTGTAAGTAATAACAGACCGCGGCCCTAAAACAATCTTTCACTATTAGAATCTGCCTATTAAAACCTGGGTCTCAGGATGCTGAAGCTAAACCAGTATCTTCGCCTATATTATGTCTCTCTTGACCATGTGGCCTCCACCCCTTCTAGGTCTCTGAGTCTCATCTACATTACAGGGGGCTGGATTGGCTGATCTTTAAGGCTCCGCATGGCTCTCACATTGTAGGATTTGTAAGGAATTTGTGGGACCTTCAGTACTGATGTTGGCACAATAATACCAAGCCATTCCCATCTCAAGTCTCCAATCTGTAAAATCAATGCCGAACAGGAAATTACAGGTAGTAATTTATTCTGAATTTTCCCACCATGGGACTTGCTTTATATACATTGCTACATGGACTCTAATAAAATATTAAACAAAGGTGGTTTCTGCCAGCTTTGCTCTCCCCCCTGACATATGCTCCCCTTTCTGCCAGACACCGCTGGAGAGGAGACCTCCGTGGCACTGCAGATGTGATAAAAAATAACAGCAGAGAAGCAGGCAGGAAGTCAGTTGCATAAACAATCAAGTCCATAAAACAAAGTGGAATGACATAAAATACAACAATGTACATGAAGTAAATACTAAAATGACCAAGCTAGATAAATGTCAGAGGACCCTCTGCCCACCACCCACTCTCGGCTGTATAAGAAGAGGGAGAAAACTTGGAGTATCTGCCTGTCCAGCCCTACCCAGTTGACTTGGCCTACCCAGGTCCTACAGCAATGGAGGTCACCCTTGCAAAACAGTAAGATGAAGTGGGGTCCCCGCTGACACAGCGCTAGCACCCGGTCTGCTGGGCCCGGCTTTGGGGCCCAGGCGAGCACTGCGCTGACATTGCACTGGCAGCGACCATTACCACTTCACCCGAAGGACGAGCAAACCTCCAGCCTTCCCCCATTACATCAGCCTCTGCAGTAGCACGGGGAACCAGAAACACCTAGAAACCCAGAAACATGGTAATGGAAACTTGGTAGCTGGAAGGCTAAGCTTCGATCCCCCCAAGCATGAGTGCCCGAGAGCTTTGGGTAAGTGATGTGTCTGCTCTGAAACAAGGAAATGACTGGTGAGGGGCTGTGCATTGTGCACTGGTGTGGGCGGCAGAGATGGTTTAGTAGAATATGCAGAGCCAGGACAGGGCAGGTGACAGGGGACCTGGTTGGTACTTAAAGTGCTTGTGTCTGAAGAGGTCAGTGTCACCCTGGGGAGCCCCGGTTAGCAGTTAGCACACAGCCTTCTTTGAAGTAGAGCTTCATATTATGTGCGGCTGATGTGAGAACAATGATGATTAGGTTAACTGTGTAAATGGAATGCAGTGGTCTCATTTCTTAGCTATCTGTTGTTGTCTTTACAAATTCCTAAATAGAGAGAGCTTGTTGATAACCTTTAAGGCAGACTAACTAAAGCAACGTACACAATAGCTACTGTGATGCTCAGCAGAGAGAGACTCAGGAGCAGGTCCCCTGTTCCTCCCATTTCCAGAGGAAAGAGGGAGAAAGCCTCTTTCTGCCCAAGTATGTGAGGCTCTCCTTACCCATTAAGTCCCCTTCTCAGTTAGTAAGAGGCAGACCCAAGACAGGATCTCATATGTCTTGACTCCTAGTCCGGTGCTCTTTCTGCTGGGCCATGAAGAAGCAGAACTCAGAGCCTGGGCTCAGAAACAAACAACAGCTCTCTACAAGTGAAAGTGGAACAGTAGACACCAGTAACCCCATCTCCTGTCTCAGAACCACATTCTGCCCACTTCCTCCCACTCAATGGCATCACACACACATGCGTGCACACACAGGCCACCCGCTGCTGGGTGTCAGCACCGCAGCCCGGATTGTGGAGTGACAGTGTGAGAACAGAGCTTTGGATTGGCCCAGTTTCTGGGAAGCACAGAGGCAGGACTGCAGGGGTTATGAAGCCTAGGACTTGGCCTACCTGCCAGATGGCAAAGTAAGCAGGCATTTTGCCCTTGCCCAGCGATGCAGACCACCCACCCATGCATACACCAGTTCCCTGCCAGCGCGTAATGGCTGTGTATCCCACAGCTGACCACACTTAATCACAAACTTGCCTGTTTGACCTCACTCCTTGACACCACTGCCGCCCTGGCTCCAGCCTTGGAGATGTTGCCTTGGTACAAAGACTGGCATCAGACCTCACCAATCCCCCATGAACTATGACTCAGCTCATCCTGAAGACTTCTGGGCACCTAGTAGCCCCCTCCAGCTCCAGCCCTCAAATCCCAGCCTCTTGGCCCGTGTCTGTGCAGACCCAGCTGCCCCAGGGAGGGTGAAGACAGAGGTAGGAAGATGCTCTCTCTATTCCTAGCCTTGCACCAGGGGAGTAGGAGGCTGCAGTCTAAACAGACATTTCTCCAGAGAAGACATACATAGGGCCAATAAGCACATGGAAAAATGCTCAACATCATCAGTTATTAGGGAATTGCAAATCAGAACCACAAAGAGATTCTACTGCACACCCATTAGGATGGCTACTATCAGTAAAACAGAAAATAACAAGTGTTGGGGAGGATATGGAGAAGTTGGAACCCTCATACGTTGCTGGTGGGAAGATAAAATAGTGCAGCCACTGTGGAAAACACTTTGGTGGTTCCTCAGAAAAGTTCAACATAGAGTTACTATATGATCTAGCAATTCCACTCCTAGATACATACTCAAAAGAATTGAAAGCGAGGATTCCAGCAGATACTTGTACACCAATATTCATAGCAGCATTATTTTCCATAGCCAGAAAGTGGAAACAACCCAAGTGTCCATCAGAAAGATGAATGGAAAACAAAATTGGTATATGCATGTGATAGAATATTATTCAACCCTAAAAA
This sequence comes from Smutsia gigantea, assembly GCA_032199065.1. Lineage (NCBI taxonomy): Eukaryota > Metazoa > Chordata > Mammalia > Pholidota > Manidae > Smutsia > Smutsia gigantea. The sequence continues at coordinate 79,008 of JAVSCE010011724.1, read as the reverse complement.
GAAATGAAATTTTGATACATACTACAATGTGGATAGACCTTGAAAACAAATAGTATGCTATGCCAAAGAAGCCAGTCGCAAAAGTACAAATAGTGTATGATTCCATTTACATGAGGTACTTAGGATGGGTAAATTCATAGACACAAAAGAATAGTGGTTACCAGGAGCTTGGGGGGCAGGGGAGGTATGGGGAATTAATTATTTAATGGGTACAGAGTCTCTGGGATGATGAACAGTTTCTGGAAATAGCTAGTGGTGATGGTTACCCACATGGTGAATATACTCAATGCCACTGAATTATATACTTAAAAATGGTTAAAATGGCTAATTTTGTGTATGCTTTGCCATAATTTTTTTAAAAAGAAAACAAAATAAATCAATGTACTTCACTGTTTTAGTGGAATACAGGAGAAAATGTAGGCTGCCTTCACTCTTGACGTCCCTGCCTTCAAGGATATGAGGAAGATAAACATCAGAGGCTAACCGTGTTCCGAAGACTGGGACTTACACACTTGCAGAATTAAATAGGAGGCTTTCCCAAGACTTCTAAGGACATGGGGGAAACCATGGCCAGGTCATTGCTCTCATCTAAGTGGTGACCAGGCCCACATGCAGGAGAGACTGAGTAGTTTCCAGGATGGGGTGGAGCTGGGGGCGGCAATAGAGCACACTCTATCTTTAAGGCAAGGCCTACAAACCTTCTCTAAGTTTCTCAGTGACAGACATTTGACCAGAAACTAGGAAACTACCAGCATGTATTGTTATCCAGAGGAGCAAATAAGCCCCACTTACCTGCCAGCAGTGATGCATCAGAGTAGGAACTCAAGTCGGGGCATCAAAGGGACCTGAGCTCATGTTCTAACACTTACCAAGTATATGGTCTTGAACGAGTCTTAACCTTTAAAGGACTCAGATTTCCCACTATAAAAAATACAGACAGAAATATCTATGTGTTGTGTGTTATGCTTTTTTTTTTTTTATAATGTTTTGACATCTTTAAAAAACTTTCTGGCTGGGGAAAGACTGTCCCTCAGGACAAGCCAATTCTTAGAAATAGCAAAGGACTCAGCTGGGAGCATGGCTCTGATATGCAAACCAGCTAATCCAGAGTCTTGGGTCCTCTACCTCACCTTCCCCTACACACCAGGAGATGATACTCCTTAGCCTTCACTATCCCAAAGCCGGGTACCAGGCAACCAGGGACCACTGCTATAGCTGAGGGCCTGCCAAAATGATTTATTCATTCATCAAACACTTTTTTAATGTCTTCCATGATTCTGGGCTCTGCGAAAACAGCAATGAACCCAATAGACAAAGTCAGTCCTCAAGCAGCATCCATCCAAGCAGAAAAGACAGGCAGGGAGCCAGGGGAGTTCTGTGTGTTTCCCGAGTGTGAGGACGGGGACATGCCAAGAACTTCAGGAGCAGCACAGTCAGAGGGTCTAGTCTGGAACATCAGGAAGAGTGTCCCAGAGGCAGTTATAAGAAAATTGAGACCTGAGCCAAGAGAAACTAGCCAGAGGACAATGATGAGAGGAAGGGAACCTGGCAGGTCACCAGGCTGGTATGCTGATAAAAGTGGAATGACTAGGCCTACATACAGCACAGCAGCTCTTAGCAGACACTCATGAAGGTTATCTCTGCTCTCCACCAAATTACACAGTGAACAAAGAACATTGGTTTGGGATTCAAAGACACGGGTCTGGTCCCAGCTCTGGCCCATGCTGACTGGACTTGGGTGAGTTACACCCCACTCTGGATCTCAGGCTTCTACCTGTAAGGAAGCAGGATGGAATGTTTGATCTTTGAAGTTGGGTCCATCTCATTCATTCATTCAGCCAACATTTATCAAGTGCCTTTATGTGCCATCCCCTTTTTCAGAAGGTAAGAATATATCACTGAACAAAAGAGATAACAACCCCTCCCTAAAGGAGCTTACATTCTAGTGGAGGGCAGACCATAAATATATAATAAATAAATAAATCATATGTTTTTAGAAAGTGCTAGGTGCTATCAAAGAAAAGAAAAAGTAGACTGGGGGTTAGTTTTCTTTTTAAATAGGGTGATTAGAGTAGGCTGCATTGAGGAGGTATATTTGAGTGGTGAAGACTTGAGGGAGGTAGGATTTCAAGCCATAGAAATATCTGGGTGAGAAGCAATCGGGACAAAGGAAACACAGAAAAACCTCTAAGCAAGAGTGCCTGCTGTGTTAGAGAAACTGGGGAGGCCTGCATGTGTATCAGAGTAAGAAAGCAACTGTCAACGGAAATGAGGCCAGCAGAAAAGAGGTGAGCGGATGTCCAGGCAGGTCACAAAGGGCCTGGTTGGCCGCTGAAGTTCTCTATTAACTTGCTTCAAGGCCTCACGTCTCCCAGCCACTGGCAGCCCCTTTTGATGTTCTTGGGCCCCTGGCAGGAACTTAAGGGCAGAGATGTCAGCCAACCTGTTCTGCCACATGGGACTGTGGTGCTGTCTCAGGAATGGCGGCCATGCGTCTTGGCACTGAACTTGGCAGCTCAGACTCAGGCTTGCAGTGTGGCCTCTCCCACCCCATCCATCCCACAGCGGGGTGCACTCTCTCCCTCTAGCTCAGCCTGTCTCCTCATTTCTGGGTACCAACAGAGGAAGGATAGGAGGAAGGCACTGAGTGTGTTCTGGGTGGTGGCGCTGTTCTCCCTGATGACGCCGTTACTGCTCATTGGCTTTTATTGCTCACGCCATCACTTGGAAACCCATTTCAAACCCCAGCTGCTCTCTCTGCCTCTGAAAAGCAAAAAATCACTTAGGCTTCTAACTGAACAATAATTATCTTGGCATTGTGAGGCCAACCAGGCCCCTCACCCTAGCCTATTATCTCTCTCCTCTTTCCAATGTGAAAAAAAAAGAATTACTCTAAGAAAGTCATTTATTCTCCACTTTACAAGCTGCACACAAATAGTCTGTCAAGGCCTCTTAAAAGCCACTCTTCTCACTCACATTCTGCCTAGAAGGTTGCTTTGTCTTTTCCTCAACTATTGATTTTTGCATCTTGTTAGGATTGTTCTGTGCTCCTAAGGAATTAATAACAAATTAGCCAAAATCTATGAGCTGTAGCTCAGAAAGCTGGGCCCACCTGGACTGCCAGTCTGGGCTTTGCTTCCCTTCCACTCTGCACCAAGGGATCGGGGGTATCTCCAAGCATGGAGCCTGGGCTGGAATACAGCCTGGGGTGTCTTGGCCGTACTGCACATTGCCTAGGAGAAGGGGACTGCTCTGGATTTGACCTTAGAGTTCTAAGGATTGTATAGTCCTCTGGAGGTAACGGGGATCCACAGAGAATGGTGAAAGGGTATGGTTTTAGAGCCAGACAGACTTGGCTCTGAATCCATATAACTGTTTACTGGTTTGTGGCCTTGGGCAAGTGTCCTGGAGTTTGGGGCCCACAGGGAGTCCCATGGCTGTCACAGCTGTGAGCATCCGGCTATAGGTCATGCTGGGTCTCAGTGATGGGAGAGGGCTAAGGAGATGATAAAGGAAGCTAAGGAAATGCAAATCTGGGGCTGGGGCTGTAGCCTGAGTAGGGAACAGATCCCTGAACGGGAAAGCCTGGAATCCAGATCGCAGTGTTCAGCCTGGGGTAACGAATAGTCAGGTTCAGCCCAGGCTGGCACTGGTGTGCAAGGAGTTCCGCATGCATTCAGAGAAGGACTCCCCCCAGGACCCTGTACTACATACAAAACAGGAAACAGCACCAGTGCCTAAGGGTGTGGACTGCGAGCCAGACTTCCGGGGTCCAATCCTGACTGGGCCACTTGCTGGCTGTGTTAAGCATATGCAAGTCTGTGCTTTTTGTGCCTCAGTTTCCTCATCTGCAAAACTGGGCTAATCATTATACCTCACTGAGTTATTGTTAAGATTAATGAGTTAATATGTGTAAAGGGTTTAGAAAGGTGGCTGGCACCTAATAAGTGCTATAAAGGGTTAACTTTAAAAAAAAGAAAAAGTAAAATGAAGGCTCGCCTATCATAGAAAATTTCATCACAGTTTCCCCTCCCTATCTGCTTGTAGTGTGAGCTTTACAAACCCACGTATAATTTCTAGTGCTTCCTTCTCCTCCATCGACAATCCATCCAGTCACCACATCTTTCTGCCCCTTCCACCCCTGGCCCAGGCATGCCATCATCACACCTCTAGACTATTGCACCAGCTCCCCTCCTCACTGCTCTCTGGTTCTGTGACCCACTCATCACACTTCCAGCAAAGTGATCTGTAGAAATCACCAGTCTGGTCATTTTGGCCCATTTTAAGCCATTTCATTGGAGAGGCTGGAACTCCTTGTCACACAAGGTCCTGCACGGTCCTCTACAAAGTCCTGGAGTCTCACCCCACTCTTAATACTTCAGCACTAAACTGAACATACCACAGGCACACACACGCATATGCACACACACCATGCATCATCCGTTCTGTTCCCTCTGCCTGAAATATCCTCCCAGCTTCCCCCACCTCCCTCTACCCATCCTCATCTCAATACCACCACTATCCCCACACACTGTTGGTTGGCAGTTACACCCAGCTAGCACCTAAGAACCAGGTGTCACTTCTTCCTAAAAATCCTTCCCTGAAGCCACCATTTGGATTAGCATCTGTGTCCATTAGGATAATCCTAGATAACAAATAAATTCCTAAATCTCAGGGGCTTAACCCGACCAAAATCATTTCTCATTCCAGGATGGTCTAATGTTCCTGGTCAGCAAACAGCTTTCCCTCACGTGGAAATTAAGGGATGCATCGTTTGGCTCCATAACCTTTGAAATCTGAGTCTACTGCATCCAGCTGATGGAAGGGGTAAGAGGAACTGGGAGAGGCACACTTGCTTCTTAAAATCCCTGGCCAGCTGTGTACACCCCACTCCCACTCATTCCATTGGGAGAACTAGTCATAGGGTCACTCGTGGATGAAAATTCAATCCGTGTCATCTGGTGGACAGATGGCCCTTGCAGTCTCAGGGCCAATTCTTGGCTCTCTGCTAATACCATCCCTACATCCACCTCAGAGTTATCAAAATGTGTGGCTCTCATCTGTTTCTAGGCCCACCTCCCCCACCAGACTGTGAGCTCCTGAGGGCAAGAGCTCATCTGTTCCTTCACCTTCAGTACCCACCGCCTGGCATTGGTGCTTAGTATTGTTGTTGGATGAATGGGTGGCCCAAGTCAGAACTAGCTCAGCGACTGGATGGGTTTCCTGCAAGCAGCTGAGCTAGACTGGAAAAGAGTAGGGCTGCCAGGATGGAATATAAAGGGAGATCTTCCCAGGAAAAACAGGTAGAATGATTTGGCTCTTTGGAGAGGTTTGCATGTTCACCTGCATGGTATTTCTCAGGCCAGAAAGGGCTCAAGCTCTCAGAGCTCTGAAACACATCCTCGCAGTCTGTACCATGTGCGAAGCCCTGTTCTAAGTGCTGTGCATGCATTCTTCCTACACAGAAACCCTCACAATAACTCTATTTTACAGGTGAGGAAATGGAGGCTCAGCTCAGAAAGGTTAAATGACACATGATAACTCTCTCTAGCCATGGGCTTATCTGCCTTCTCTGGAGCCCCTAGGAGCTCTAGGACAGGGATGGTTACAACCTATTTTCCACCATTTCTGTCTGAGAATTAAGTTTGGGAGAATAGCAGATTTAACTTCCTGGAGGCCAAAACAGACATTTTGGAGCTTTCTTTTTTCTTTTTTATTAAGGTATCATAGATATACAATCTTATGGAGGTTTCACATGAGCAACATTGTGGCTACTACATTCCCCCCTATTAACAAGTCCCCACCACATACCCCATTACAGTCACTGTCCATCAGCACAGAAAGATGCTATAGAATCACTACTTGTCTTCTCTGTCCTATACTTCCTTCCCCGTGACCCCCCTATATTATGTGTGCTAATCATAATACCCCTTAGTCCCCTTATCCCTCCCTCCCCACCCAGCCTCCCCAACCCTTTCCCTTTGGTAACTGTTAGTCCATTTTTGGGTTCTGTGAGTCTGCTGCTGTTTTGTTCCTTCAGTTGTTGCTTTGTTGTTGTACTCCACAGATGAGTGAAATCATTTGGTACTTGTCTTTCTCCGCCTGGCTTACTTCACTGAGCATAATATCCTCTAGTTCCATCCATGTTGTTGCAAATGGTAGGATTTGTTTTCTTCTTATGGCTGAATAGTATTCCACTGTGTACATGTACCACCTCTTCTTTATCCATTCATCTACTGATGGGCACTTAGGTTGCCTCCATGTCTTGGCTATTGTAAATAGTGCTGTGATACGCGTAGGGGTGCATATGTCTTTTTGAAACTGGGAACCTACATTCTTAGGGTAAATTTCTAGGAGTGGAATTCCTGGGTCAAATGGTATTTTTTATTTTTAGTTTTTTGAGGAACCACCATATTGCTTTTCAACAATGGTTGAACTAATTTACATTCCCACCAGCAGTGTGGGAGTGTTCCCCTTTATCCACATCCTCACCAGCATTTGTTGCTTGTGTTTTGGATGTTGGCCCTCCTAACTGGCGTGAGGTGATATCTCATTGTGGCTCTAATTTGCATTTTCCTGATGATTAGCGATGTAGAGCATCTTTTCATGTGCCTGTTAGAGATCTGAATTTCTTCTTTGGAGAAGTGTCCATTCAGATCCTCCACCCACATTTTAACCAGGTTATTTGCTTTTTTGGGTGTTGAAGTGTGTGAGTTCTTTATATATTTTGGATGTTAACCCTTATCGGATATGTCATTATGAATATATTCTCCCATACTGTAGGATGCCTTTTTGTTCCACTGATGATGTCCTTTGCTGTACAGAAACTTTTTAGTTTGATGTAGTCCCACTTGTTCATTTTTGCTTTTGTTTCCCTTGCTTGGGGAGATATGTTCATGTTGCTCATGTTTATATTCAAGAGAGTTTTGCCTATGTTTTCATTGATGATGGTTTCATGACTCATATTCATGTCTTTGATCCACTATGAGTTTACTTTTGCGTATGGAGTTAGACAGTAACCCAGTTTCATTCTCTTACATGTAGCTGTCTAGTTTTGCCAACACCAACTGTTTAAGAGGCTGTCATTTCCCCATTGTATATCCATAGCTCCTTTATCATATATTAATTGGCCATATATGTGTGGTTTAATATCTGGGCTCTCTATTCTATTCCATTGATCTATGGTTCTATTCTTGTGCCAGTACCAAATTGTCTTGCTTACTGTGGCTTTGTAGTGGAGCTTGAAGTTGGGGAGCATAATTCCCCCTGCTTTATACTTCTTTCTAAGGATTGTTTTGGCTATTCCGGGTCTTTTGTGGTTACATATGAATTTTAGAATTGTTTGCTCTAGTTCATTGAAGAATGCTGTCAGGATTTTGATAGGGATTGCATTGAATCCGTAGATTGCTTTAGGCAGGGTGGCCATTTTGACAATATTAATTCTTCCTACCCATGAGCATGGGATGTATTTCCATTTATTGGTGTCTTCTTTGATTTCTCTCATGAGTGTCTTGTAGTTTTCAGGATATATAGGTCTTTCACTTCCTTGGTTAGGTTTATTCCTAGGTATTTTATTCTTTTTGATGCAATTGTGAATGGAATTATTTTCCTGATTTCTCTTTCTGCTAGTTCTTCAAGAGTATACAGGAATGCAACAGATTTCTGTGTATTAGTTTTGTATCCTGCAACCTTGCTGAATTCAGATATTAGTTTTAGTAGTTTTGGAGTGGATTCTTTAGGGTTTTTTATGTACAATATCATGTCATCTGCAAACAGTGACAGTTTAACTTCTTCCTTGCCAATCTGGATGCCTTTTATTTCTTTTTATTGTCTGATTTCCATGGCTAGGAACTCCACTACTATGTTGAATAAAAGTGGGGAGAGTGGGCATCCTTGTCTTGTTCCCAATCTTAGAGGAAAAGCTTTCAGGTTCTTACTGTTAGCTATAATGTTGGCTATGGGTTTGTCATATATGGTCTTTATTATGTTGAGGTACTTGCCCTCTATACATATTTTTTTTAGAGTTCATATCATGAATGGATGTTGAATTTTGTTGAATGTTTTTTCAGCATCTATGGAGATAATCATGTGATTTTTGTCCTTCTTTTTGTTGATGTACTGGATGATGTCGATAGATTTTTGAATATTGTACCATCCTTGCATCCCTGGAATAAATTTCACTTGATCATAATGAATGATCTTTTTGATGTATTTTTGAATTTCGTTTGCTAATATTTTGTTGAGTATTTTTGCATCTATGTTCATCAGGGATATTGGTCTGTAATTTTCTTTTTTGTGGGGTCTTTGCCTGGTTTTGGTATTAGAGTGATGCTGGCTTCATAGAATGAGTTTGGAAGTATTCCCTCCTTTCTACTTTTTGGAAAACTTTAAGGAGGATTGGTATTAGGTCTTCTGTAATTGTCTGATAAAATTCAGCAGTGAAGCCATCTGGTACAAGGGTTTTGTTCTTGGGTAGTCTTTTAATTACCAGTTCAATTTTATTGCTGGTAATTGATCTATTCAGATTTTCTGTTTCTTCCTGGGTCAGTCTTGGAAGCCTGTATTTTTTCAGAAAGTTGTCCATTTCTTCTAGGTTACCCAGTTTGTTAGCATATAATTTTTCATAGTATTCTCTAATAATTCTTTGTATTTCTGGTGTCCATAGTGATTTTTCCTTTCTCATTTCTGATTCTGTTTATGTGTGTAGGTTCTCTTTTTCTCTTGATAAGTCTGACTAGGGGTTTATCTATTTTGTTTATTCTCTCAGAGAACCAGCTCTTGGTTACATTAATTCTTTCTATTGTTTTATTCTGCTCGATTTTATTCATTTCTTCTCTGATCTTTATTATGTCCCTCCTTCTACTGACTTTGGGCCTCATTTGTTCTTCTTTTTCCAGTTTCATTAATTGTGAGTTTAGACTGTTCATTTGGGTTTGTTCTCCCTTCTTTAAATAGGCCTGAATTGCTATATACTTTCCTCTTAGAACTGCCTTCTCTGTGTCCCATAGAAGTTGGGGCATTGAGCTGTTGTTTTCATTTGTCTCCATATATTACTTGATCTCTGTTTTAATTTGGTCATTGATCCATTGATTATTTAAGAGCATGTTGTTAAGCCTCCATATGTTTGTGAGCCTTTTTGGTTTTTGGCACAATTTACTTCTAGTTTTATACCTTTGTGATCTGAGAAGTTGGTTGGTACAATTTCAATATTTCTGAATTTGCTGAGGCTCTTTTTGTGGTCTAGTATGTGATCTATTCTGGAAAATGTTCCATGTGCAGTTGAGAAGAATGTGTATCCTGCTGCTTTTGGGTAAAGTGTTCTGTAGATATCTGTTAGGTCCATCTGCTCTAATGTGTTGTTTAGTGCCTCTGTCTTCTTACTTATTTTCTGTCTGGTTGATCTGTCCTTCAGAGTGAGTGGAGTGTTGAAGTCTCCTAAAATGAATGCATTGCATTCTGTTTACCTCTTTAATTCTGTTAGTATTTGTTTCACATATTTGGGTGCTCCTATGTTGGGTGCAGATATTTATAATGGTATATCCTCTTGTTGGACTGATCCCTTTATCATTATGTAATGTCCTTCTTTGTATCTTGTTACCTTGTTTGTTTTGAAGTCTGTTTTGTCTGATACAAGTACTGCAACTCCTGCTTTTTTCTCCCTATTGTTTGCATGAAATATATTTTTCATCCCTCCACTTTTAGTCTGTGTATGTCTTTGTGTTTAAAGTGGGTCTCTTGCAGACAGCATATAGATGGGTCTTGCTTTTTTATCCATTCTGTAATTCCATGTCTTTTGATAGGTGCATTCAGTACATTTACATTTAGGGTGATTATCAATAGGTATGTACTTATTGCCATTGCAGGCTTTGGATTCATGGTTACCAAAGGCTGAAGGGTAACTTCTTTACTATTCTAACAGTCTAACTTAACTCACTCATTATGCTATTATAAACACAATCTGAGATTCTTTTTTTTTCTCCCTTCTTTTTCTTCCTCCTCCACTCTTTATATGTTAGGTGTCATATTCTGTTCTCTTTGTGTATCCCTTGACAGATTTTGCGGTTACCTGATTTATTTTTGCATTTGGTTAGTAATTAATTGGTCTACATCCTTTAGTATGGTTTTAGTTTCTCTGGTGACAGTTATTTAGCCTTGGGAGCACTTCCATCTAGAGCAGTCCCTTTAAAATACACTGTGGAGATGGTTTGTGGAAGGTAAATTCCCTCAACTTTTGCTTATCTGGGAATTGTTTAATCCCTCCTTCAAATTTAAATGATAATCTTGCCAAGTAGAGTATTCTTTGTTCAAGGCCCTTCTGTTTCATTGCATTGAATATATCATGCTACTCCCTTCTGGCCTGTAAGTGTTCTGCTGAGAAGTCTAATGATAGCCTGATGGGTTTTCCTTTGTATGTGATCTTTTTTCTCTCTCTAGCTGCTTTTAAAAGTCTGTCTTTAGCCTTGAACTTTGCCATTTTAATTATTATATGCCTTGGTGTTGTCTTCCTTGGGTCCCTTGTGTTGGGACATCTGTGCACCTCCGTGGCCTGAGAGACTCTCCTTCCCCAGATTGGGGAATTTTTCAGCAATTATTTCTTCAAAGACACTTTCTATCCTTTTTTCTCTCTCTTCTTCTTCTGGTACCCCTAAAATGTGGATATTGTTCTGTTTGGATTGGTTACATAGTTCTCTTAATATTCTTTCATTCCTAGAGATCCTTTTTTCTCTGTCTGCCTCAGCTTCTCTGTATTCCTGTTCTCTAGTTTCTATTCCATTTACCGTCTCCTCTACCTCATATAATCTGCTTTTAAATCCCTCCATTGTATGTTTCATTTCAGCTACTGTATTTTTCAAGGTGTCTTCCTCCTGAATTCATCCCTTAGCTCTTGAATATTTTTCTGTATCTCCATTAGGATGCTTATGACTTTTATTTTGAATTCTTTTTCAGGAAGATTGGTGATTTCAGTTTCACTGAGCCCTCTTTCTGGTGTTTGATGGATTTGGGATTGAACAAGGTTCTTCTGCCTTCTCATAATCTTACTGGCTAATGAGAAATATTAGGTTTGTGTAGGCAGTACCCTCCAGTGCCCAGAAGCTCTGCTCTTCAAAGCTGCCTAGCATCTGGAATGATGTTAGTGTTTGCAGGCAAGCAATGCCAGTGCTTACCCTAAAGACCAAGCTCTTTCCTGCTTCCCAGTCTCAGAGCTAGCCTCCACTGTCAGGGCCAGTGGGCCACGCAACGGGATCAGCCTCTGCATTAAGGACCTAAGCTGCCATAGACGGGGCTGCCCTCTTGCTGGCCTGGAGTGATGGCGGGAGTCACAGGTGGGTGGCGGTGGTGCCTGCCAGGAGGACAGAGCCCTTTCCTGCTCCCCAGACACAGTGCCTGCCTCCACTGTCAGGGCCAGTTAGCTGCACCCCCAAGGAGCAGTCAGGGCTGCCCTCCCGCTGGCCTGGCATGATGGTGGGTCTGTAGGTTTGCGCACAGGGAGGAAGGAGTGGCAGGCTGTTTATTGCAGGTGGGGGCCTCAGGGCTGTGTTGCCAGCCAGGGGAATGGAGCACCTGAAACTCCTGAAAGTTTCCAACCTGCTGGGCTGAGTGTGCCAGGATGATTTTGTTCACCTGTTCCTTCTCCTGAACAGCAAGCTCTGTGTAATCCTTGCCCCTTTAGCAGTCCTCTCACTGTTGGGAAGTCTTTCAAAGTGCCTTCCTTTCTTTTGTCCCAGAGCAGCTGGTTGTGGGAACTTTTTCTCCACAAGAGGCTGGAATCTGTCTCTGACTTTGCTTTTCAACCCCTCTTATTTCCAGAGCACCATGCAATGTGGGTTTGTGCTCCCAGACTAGATTTCTAGGGCTAGGTATTTAGCAGTCCTGAGCTTCTACTCCCTCCCCCCTCTGTTTCCCTTCCTCATGCCAGTGAGCTGGGGTGAGGGGAGTGCTCAGGTCCCAGCAGGTTGCGGCTCTGTTACTTTACCCTTTTCTGCGATGTAGATTTTCCGTTCTCTTTTCCCAGATGTAGACTGGCTGGTGCAATCTTATTTCAGGTCACTTTTTTAGGAATAGTTGTATTTGCTGTTTCTTTGTATTATATGTGGTTTGGGGAGGAGATTTCTGCCTCACATCTCATTTTGCCATCTTTTTTCCCCATTTTGGAGCTTTCTTACCCCAATATGAACCTCAGGGCTCAGGTAACAGGCCAGTGGTGTAAGAACAAATTTCCAAGTTTATTCTTCACTTTGAATACTAAGCATTTTTTCAGGTTAAAAAAGAAAGACAAACTTTTCATTGATTTACATCTTACAAATTAAAAAACACTAGAGGTTGGAGCCAAATAATGAACTGCAAGTCTCTGAGCCCATCTCAACATAATACTTGTGTGTAATTAACAGTGATAATATTATGACAGGAGGCTGATCTCTGCATACAATGTCAAGGCTGAATACCCAGAGCCCAGGAGTGTGGAAACATGGGTCCACTCAACCATGCTAGAACACACAGTGGACAAAAAAAGAGGCCACAAGTTTCTGTGGGATGGGAGAATAGTTTGCAGACACAAAATTAGGAGCTAGAACTATTTCAAACTTCTCAAAAATAGCTAGCTAACTTCTAATAGAATAATAAGCAACTTCTTGATACTAAGTAATAAATAGAACTAATAACTTCTCAAAAATTACTAGAAACTGGAAGGCAGTGAAATAATGCTTTCAAAATTCTGAGGGGGGAAAAATACAGATGGGAAAGATCTCAAAAAATTTATATCCCACACCCCATTTCTCAGGAAGTTAACAATGATGTGCTCCACTCAAATTAGTGTATAAACTGAAAAAAGAGGAAGAACAGATTACAGGGAAGAGGAGACCAGAGCAGGAGAGAGGGGAAGGAAATTCCCATGTGGGTGCTTACAGGAGATCCTAGGACAACAGCTTCACACTGCCCGGGAAGGCAGCCATCCACCAGTGCCTCAGAGGCCATGGGAAAGCCCCTTCAGGAAGATGGATTAATAGAATATCTGATGTGAATGAGAGGAAATGTGGAGAACCCTTGGAGAGATGGGGGTTGAACTGGTGATAATGAACTGTGGAATATCCAGAACACATACAAACAAAAGGCAGTTGACTCCGCAGGGTGGGGGGAAGACTGTTTGGGAAAAGAAAAGTGATCAAAATTTACTATAAAGGCTCAGACTTGAATACCATACATGGTCATAGTATTGTATCCATTGACTATTGATCTGAGCAAAACTGAAATTATTTTGGGAGGATAGGAGGATGGAAGGGTGCATGTGTTTGGTGGGACAAGAGAAAACAGAGAGTTAAATCTGCATCTTCCATAGTGGAAAGTCAATAGATGATGCCTAAAACAAACCCCAAAAAGATGAAGAAGCAACAATACTGACACATTGTTGGTGATAAGGTGATAAAAGCCAAAATACACCTAGAAAAGATGACGTGGCTGCCTCAGTGGAGGGGAAAGTGACTGAAGACTGCTTTTTGTCTTAGTGAATCTTGTAGAACCAGTTGAATCTGGTTCTTTAAACAAAAATTAAAACTTAAAAAAGTTTTCCCTAGCTTTGGAGTGAGAACTAAAAAAAAAACAGGCTGATATTCTCTAAAAGAACCCAGGTCCCTTCATGCTTTGCCCATGAAATGGCTAGCTGCAATCACAGTGCTGCCCTTTGCACCACCTTAGAGTTTATTCATTCATTTATTTCACAAATATTGATCAAGGTCCCGCTTTGTGAAAGGAATTTCATATCAGTTATCTCTGAAGATGTGGCTTTTAGAAATTAAAGGAAGTAATACGGGCTCATGGCTCCCTTTCTTGTCCATTTTACACAGTGGCTGCTGGTTTCCCTGGGAGGGAGAAGATGGGTTCTGGTCCCGTGACCTGGGGGTAGAGGAAACAGACACTGGCCCTTCCCTCTTGACTGTCATGGGTGCTCCTCTGGCATGTCTAAAATGAGACATCTTACCACCACCCAAGGATTAGTTTGCTTCCAAACCAATTCATGCGCACAACATAAACTCATATTTCTCTTATTAATGGGATACATGAGAGAATGGGGAAGGATGAGGAACTAGGTGTCTGTTCTCCCTTCAAGTGGAATATTGTGGTCTACAAAAAGTATGTAGTTGAAGGTCTACCCCTCCCTAATGAGGGGAGAGGAATCTACATAGCACACAGTTCGGGCATATGAAATATGGTTTCCTTGAGCATGTCCTGCTCACCATAAGTCACCAGAAATTTGGGGTCAGCCCTTCTGTCCCTGCCACAGGGAGCATCACCTTTGCTATTTGGAAAGCAATTCTGGCTTCCTTGGCGATGTCACCTTCCAAACGTGAGAGGTGTCTGAGCTATTTGCCAGGGCACCACTGAGACTGCCTTAGGATCAAGGTGCATGAAGACAAGACCAGTGACTCCCCATACCAAGAAGAAAGGGTCACTAGGCACCTACCTTCTCAATGGGGTCACCTACACTACCATGGAGGAAGAGACGAGAGGAAGGGAAAGAGACAGTCTCAAAGTGGAGACAAACTGTTTAATACCAATATCACACTGGCTTTCAACCACTCCTCTTCACTATAGACTCCCTGAATCACAGCCAAGGGGGCACCAGTCAGCACTGAGATTGTTACCCTTGCCCACTGTAAAAGCTACATTTCAGAGCCAAAAGATGAGCTAATATTCTATTTCAATGACAGTAGTAAAAAAGCAAATAACGTCAGACACAAGAACCAAGAAATAAGAAGGGACCTTTAATGCTTCCATAGAGAAGCAAATATTTGCACTTATTAATATCCTGAAACCCATGTTGCCATGAATAGTTCCTTCTCCTTTTATCCCACACCTTTTGTCTAACACAGTAATATATTGCCACCCTTTCAAAATCCTGACACAGATGACATTGAAGTAAATTATGTACCTCAGCCAGATTTCTCCATGGAAATGGAGATAGCTGATGTGTACATTTTTCCATCTAATTAACATTCCATGGTTTGAATAGCTGTTATCATGCCCTGGGTCCCATGTGAATGGGTGAATAGATAGAAAGATCCATAAACAGCTTGGCTTGCATAGAATGAGATTTTTCTCCACACAAAGAGAAAATGAAATGAATCATTGTCATCTGGATGGTAGCAGCCATCAGAGACTAGTACAAGCATACTGTCCCCTGTGGGCAGAACACAGTGTGTTGCCTAGCACCTGCAGCCATCTCTGGAGGATCTTTGTTTTGCCCACTCCCCAGCTCTGCATGTGGCCAAATAATTCTTTTCATCCAGATTTTTGCTTAGGCTGTGAGGTGGTTTCCAAAAATATGTCCCAAATTTTTTGCTGCTCTCCTCTCTAGAGGTGTAGGTTAATTCTCCTCCCCTTGTACTTAACAGTTCACCTCCAACAAGTAGAATATGGCAAAGGTAATGGTGGGTAACTTTTGAGACTAGGTTTAAAAATGCACTGTGCTCTCTCTCTCTCAAATCACTCTCTGGGGAAAACCAGGTGCCATTGCAAGAAGTCACTCATACAGTCCCATAGGGAGAAACTGAGACCTCCTGCCAAAAATCATGGGAATGAATGAACCATTCTAGAAGGAGGTCCCTAGCCACAGACAAGCCCTCAGATGATACCACAGCCCTAGCAGACATCATAACTGCAACCTCATGGGAGACCCTGAGCCAGAACCACCCCAGCTAAGCCACATCCGAATTCCTGAAACTTAGAAACTGTGTAGTATGATCAATGTTTGGTGTTTTAAGCTACTAAATTTGGGAGTGACTACTCTGCAGCAATAGATGACTAATGCACGCTATCACTTCCCTTGACTCTCATCACCATACTTAAGGAAAAAGAAATTTTCTCCCAAATAGTCAAAGGTCAAGATGACAACAGCCTCTACTGCAAGACTCCGGAGCCACTGTGAAGTGAATATGGGAGAATCAGAGGCTTGCTCAGGCCTTCAACAAGCTAGTCAAATCTCCGGGAACTTCACAGCTTGCCAGAAAAGGAAAAAGGGAAATTGAAGGAAAATGTCAAGGGCTTGCCTCGGGCCACTCATTACTTTCACCCTCCTTCCTCCATGCATCCTCCAAGCACAAGCTCGCCTCTCACAGAACTCGCCATGTTCTACAGCCTCTTTCATCAGCTGTAGGCATGCTCTCGGCCCCCTGCCTAACTCCTCATACACTGGTCGCCCCCAGAAACCTGCAGCTGGCCACAATAGTACTCACGCCTGCAGACCCTGGCCCATGCCAGGTCCTCACGTCTGCCCAGGATAAGTAGTGTCAGAGATCCCTCAGTGCTTTCTGAAATCTCCAGAAGTGCTGTAACTAAAAATTAGCAGACTGGTTAAAGTTCTCCATTTCAGAACTAGCCAGAAATGAGTTTGATTCCAGAATGCACTGTTGACTAGCTGATTGCCCTTGGACATGATAAGTAACTAATTCTTGCGTTCCTTCTCTATAAAATGGGACCATAATAGCACCTACCTTAAACAAGATTACATTAATCCATGTAACCTTGTCACACAGGGCCTGACATGTTAGTAAATGTTGCTCTTAAGGCTAGGACTAGAAGGGTTGGTATCACAAGCCAGAGTTCCTTTCTAGCCCTGTGCAGTTACCGCATTCCATCTCATTATAAATTCTGGTGATTCCTTATACCCGTGTGTGTGATCTTATTTCCTATGGAGAGTTTTGTGTTGTTTTTCCCTACTATTTTGCCCGTTCCTCCCTGGTTATCTATCAGCTCTGGTCCTTTTCCGGCTCCTGCCTGACCCCCAGGCCACTCCTGGCCCCAGTCGTGCTCTGCCCTTGCTAGTATCTGCCCACGTCCACCCTTGAACACCCCTTGTCTCACCCTGGCCAGGCCCAGCTGCTCATGGGACATGAAGAGAAACTCACCACTCCACCACATGTTTCTATGCAACTACAAAAGGTTTCCTATTTGCTTTGTCTTTAGGAGGAAAAGAGGGGCCTAATCACCCCCTTTCGTGCACAGAACTTGCCTACTCGGGGAAACCAGCTGGGGTAATTTATATAACCTGCTTAATTACTTAACTACCAGACTCCCAGCTAAGTTGCCAGAGCAACACCTAGCAACCGGCCACTGTCACCAGCTACTTCTGTAAGAGAGTTCTATCGTTTTATAAACAGTCTTTATTTGGTAGCCTTGGTGCAGAAAATAGTAAGTTAAATGGACTCTGAATGATACGTACACCAGTTTCATGCTATCCGTTTGCTTGGCTTTGCCTCCACTTCCCTGCCTAGGTGTGGCAGCGTTCTTCCCGTGCCCCCATTCAGAAATGGGTGGAGGCAGAGCTGGGCAGTTTCAGAGCACATCTCTATAGAGTCAGATGGACATTCTAGCTGCCTGGTGTTGGGAATGTTGTTTAACCTTGCTGTGCCTCAGTTTCTTCATCTGTAAAAGGGGGTGATTACACCCCCAAAATAAGGCCCAGTACCTGACATATAGTACGTTTCAATGCTGGCTGCTACTATTGTGAATAACCTCAGCTGAGAAAACAACAGCCAGCTTTCCAAATGACACTGCAGCAGAGGCAGCCAGCCTGGTCCTCCATGTGGTGGTGAAACGTGGTCTGCCCCTGGGGCTATGCAAACTGCGCCCCTTGCCCTCCTTCCTGATCCCCTAGCTGCCCCTATCCCTTGTGTCTTAGCCCCTCTCCTACCACAACTTAAGCCCATGAGAGCAAGATTTTTTTGTCTATTTTGTTCACTCCTGTATCTCAGCACCTAGGAGAGTGCTTGACATGCAACAGGTGTTCAGTAAATGTTTGATGGATGAATGTTTCAGAGGCTTGTCTTGTGCACACCAATTCCCTTAGGAATTTCCTCTGCAATATGGGAATTCCTGGATCCCTAGCCTTATACATCTTAATAACACACACCTCCTAACAGCTGCTATGCTTTGTCTTTGTATAAGACAAGTCTAAGCAAAACATTGAAGGTAATATCTAAAACCTTCCTAAGCAGTCATTTCATTGCTAAGAGTGGCCTATGTGGGTACATATCTCAAACTTGTATCTTTAAAATTAAAGTTATGATCACAACAGGAACACCAAAATGAGATCCCAATCTTCAATACCTGGTGTGAACTGGAAGGCAGCGGTGGTAGGAGGTATTCCCGGGTGCCATCAGTTTGTTCTCTCCAGTGGATCTATGCTAAGCTGGGAGCCTAGAAGGAGGCAGGGAGGGAATGTCCAAGTCAAAAGAAGAGAACTTGTCTGGGCTGCGAAGAGGATGCAGGGCCAAAGTCAGAGCCTACCAGAACCCGGGGTCAAGAAACCAGAATTTTAAAGGATGCCAGAGACTCAGAGCTGTGTATTTGGAGCAGAGGAAAAAAACACAAGCAGAGATAACAATGGATCTATTGCCAAAGTGATCTGGAAACTGAGAGGCTACCCCTACAGATTACACAGATCTTCCCAAATAGGCATCTCTCAAAGGTCCAGATTCCACCTCCCAAACCTGGGTCTTCTGAATATATGAAGAATATTATGAGTCTTTATTAATATAGAGGGAGGCCTCATACCAGGGCCAACTTCTTGTGATCTAGCCTGTGTTCTTCCAAACTCTCATTGTGGAAGCAAAGTTGTACCCACAGTGGTACATTAATTAGCAGGGCTGCTGGGGTCCTTGCACTACCAGTGTCCCTCCCCGGCCTCTGCTAAGCATCACAACATAGAGGAGAAGTTAACTCTGTCCTTCCCAGAACTGGTTGCCTTGAACATGATCCAGGAAGCAGCCTATCCCTGCTGAAGGCAGAATGAAGACCCTGCCTCTAGAGTTCCTTGGCAGAGGCAAATCAGGCTGAGTATCAGACCCTCAGCAACGAGGTGTGCTCCAGCATCCCATGCCCATCTCCCCCCGCCAGTCTCTTTGGAACCCAGGTTTCTGTCTCCTAGAGTCCCAGCCTGTGAGACTACCCAATGAAAACCCTAATTTATAAAACTGAAACTCAGATTCAGAAAGGGGATTGCAACTGCATTGGCAGCCAGGACTGGAATGTAGGGCTCCTGACTCCCGGATTTTCTTGCCATTGCTTCGAGACTCCACCCCAAGTCTCCCGGAGCCTGACAAGAACACCCTGCTCTGAGTGAGGAGGAATTAATTGGTGCACTTCTCCTCTCATGTCTAGCCCTTACAGGGGCAGCCAGTATGGTGGGGAAGCTTGAGATTAATGTCCCAAGGCCTGAGTTAGTGCCACCACTGCCTCCCACCAGCTTCATGACACAGACAAGTCACTGAGCCTCCCTGACCTGTGGGAATAACTGTGAAGTGGGGACAACTGACAGCTCACCTTCATGAAGAGGTTGGAGAACCAATGAATAATATGCCCTGTATACTCAAAAGTAATGTACATTTGTCATTATTATTTTCTCCCCATGCTTTTCAGTATTTTCCAAATTTTCTGCAATATTGATTTTAAAATAACAAATTATACATAACTTTTAAAAAGAGAGAAAAATGTTAAAGAAATGGTACCTTCTACCTCCCAAATTGACAAAGCTTTCATTTCTTACTCTGACATTGAAGGGTACAGGTGAGTGTTCTCATGCACTGTTAATGGGAGAATAAATTGGAGCTAACTTCCTGGAAAATTATTTGGCAACAGGCATCAAGAGGCTTAAAAAGTGTTTTTATCTCATGACCCAGTAATTCCATTTCTCAGAATCTTTGTAAAAAATTATCAGCTGTGCAGTTAAAAATAATAAGGCAGTTTGTAGCAGAATTTTTTCTTAAATATACCTAAAAACTAGCAACAGCCTAAATGTCACCAAATGAAAAATGGTTAAATAACTTGTGGTGCCCCTTTCAATAAAATGATGCCCCTAAAAGTCAGTCTTCCAAAGAATATTTAATGAGCTGAGCAAATATTCATGTATAAAGTAAAACAAAAAAGGATATTAAACTGTATATATAATAAAATCCCATTTTTTTTTAATACAGAGAGACACACCAGGGAAAGAAAGAAAACTCATAAAAACATTAATAGGGCTGCTTCTGGATGATGGGATTATGGGTTTTATTTTCTTCTTCTTTTTTTTTTCTGCATTTTAAAATTAATGACAGTGAGTTTGTGTTCTTTTACAGCCTGAAAATGCTGTTACAAATAAATTTTTTTGTTGCCATGGTAGTAATTATTCGTACTCACCTGTATCAACCTGCTCTCATTAATGGTTAGAAGTTCTTATTAACTTTTTATATCTTTACCTGGTTTTAGTGCTTGCTGCTGCTTCTCCCAAATCTCAAATTCCCCACTTCCCTTTTTGTTGTGATTCATTTTCATGTAATTTGGAGAAATGTTTTGAGTCGTTCTTATAGAAGAGGTACTTGGGTGGCACCTTTTCTTACCTTTGGAGATCAGAGAGTGCTGTCATATACTGATGACAACGTGACTGCGTGTCTTCGTTCGCTGGGGCTGGTATAACAAAATACCATAGACTGGGTGGCTTCTAAACAGCACAGATTTATTTCTCACAGTTCTGAAGGCTGTGAAGTCCACGATTAAATTGCCAGCAGATTCCATATATGGTGACAGCCAATTTCCTGATTCATGTAACTAGAGAAGGGGATAGGGAGCTCTTTTTTCTTTATAAAGGTACTCATCCCATTCATGAGGGCTCCATTCCCATGACCTAATCACTTCCCAGAAGCCCCACCTCCAAATACTATCACATTGGGAATTTAGTTTCAATATGTGAATGGAGATGGGGGGCACACAAACATTTGTTTTCTTACATTAGATGAAAGTTTTCTGTTTCTGTAGACATTCTACTGCTAAACTTCTGGAATTTACTATTTCAGAGAAGAAATCTAATATCAGATTCCTCTTAAAATATCCTTAGTTTTTCATCTTATTTGCCTGTAGTACTCCTACCTCCTTGAAATTAAATTATACTGAAACTGCTATTGATCCTGAAGCCCAGGCGTCAGGAGCCCAGGCAACAGCCAAAGCCCAGCTCCCAAGAGGAGCGTCTGCAAAAGGTTTTAGAGACCAAACCCCTCTCTTCAATGCCTAGCCATCCACATTCCATTCCAAGTTCAGACCTACCTCTTCTCACCAGGACAGCCTCCATCTTATCCTCTTCCTCACGAACTCCAAGGTTAAAAAACTGATGTATGTCCTTCACACCTTCTATACTATCACACATTCACATGCACATACACAGACGCATACACACACATTGCAGGGGTTCAGTCCTTATTCTGCACACACAAAGAAAATGGAATTTTACTATATATACTTCTTTACATCATGCTTTTCTCAGCTAACTGGGAATCCCTCTGGTCGATCGGTATAACTGTAACTCATTATTGCCTGGTGATTCAAATTATGAATATACTAGTTTGTTCAACCATCACAGTATTGAAGATATTTTGGTTATCTTTGTTTTTCTTATTTGTAGCTTTGTTTTATTGTTTTTGTTTGTTGCTACAACAAAACTACTGCCATAAACACATTTGTAGACATAACCTTATTTTTTGGTCTTTTAATTTCTGAAGGATAAATCTCCAGAAATGGAAGTGTTGCATTTTCTGTAAATGCTTTAACAATTCTCATTTCCACAGGTGATATCGGTGCCCTTTCCCCAGCAAAATCTCTACCAAGTATTCCCTCTATGTAATTTTTCCCACCACGGTGTGTGAGAGGTATTATCTTACCACCCCTTGATTTGCATTTCCCTTACATCTTTCATATGGTATTTGGAAGTCCTCTTGGATGAATTGTCTGTTCATATCCCTTGCCTGTTTTCCAACTGGGATGTCTTTATCAGTTTGTAGAAATATTTAAATATTTTAAACATTAATCCTTATTTGTTTTATGTGCTGCAACTTTTCACAGTCTATCATTTGTCTTCTGGCTTCTTTTATGAAATATTTTTCCATATAACTTTATGAAGTTTATGCAAGTACATGTAACAACCTTTTCCATTATAGCATCTATATTTATTGGCTTAAAGTCTCCCAAGCCACCAGATTTTATGTATATTCTCTTAAATTTTGCTCTGTATTATTTTGTCCCGTTTTTTACATTTCAATCTTTAATCCATCTGGAGTTTATTTTGGTATTTAGAGGGAGTTAAAAATTTTTTTCATCTTCTTCTGTAAGGATAGGGTCAGTTAGAGAGCATGATATAATACATATCTTTTCTCCCACCAGGGGAGGCTTTATAGATGAAATTCTTAATAATTTGATCTTTCAGCTTGTGTTTTGTGGGTAAATTCTGATGGGGCACTGAGCATGGGGCTTGGATCCTCAGCACAGTCCCATCTCCCCTGCCTCTCTGCCTCCATAGGATGGTTGGGGCCTCTAGTTCCCAAGCCCCAGGGCTAGGGGCCCTGCCCAGATTCTACCTCCCCACCTTTACCCCTTTTCAGACACACAAGGCCACAAGAAATTTAGCTACATGCACCCTTTCTAAAAAAGAAACTGGAAGGATATACACTACCAAAACAAGAGAGTAAAACATGAGAGAGGAGGATACTGAGTTCTAAAAGCAAAGACCCATCCTGGGAGTGAGGAAAAGGGGGTTCAGTAAAGGTTCAGCTGAGCTCTAGAGGCAACCAGTCAAAACCAGAGCAGGAGGAGAGAGAGCTGCAGGAGGGATGTACTCAGGGGAAGAACTGGAACTGCTAGATTCCCTGGTGTGCTTGCCTGACCTTGATGAGAAGAGTTTTACAGCTCTGTGGAAGAGTTTAGGGGAAACCTGGGGATGAGTTCACAAAAAAATCCCTAGCAACTGAGAAAATAAGATAGTCATTAACTCCAAGAAAAACAAAATGCCATAAAAGGAAGGAAATGGATTCATAGGTTACTTCTTGGCAAGCTGTGAAACAGTGCAATAGTCGGAAGACGGTAACTATTGGATGTTGATCTAAAAATTATGGTATAACTATATTGGGAAGATGATGAAGGAGAAAAGTTTGAGGAGGGAGGGAAGAGAAGAATAAGAGAACTAAAATAAAACTTTATCATCCATAATGGGAAGCTAATAGGAGCTGTCTAAAATTGAAAGTTTAAGAAATAGCAGTGTAAGCATGTTATTTAGAAATATGGAAATAAATACCAGAAGAAATAGCCAGAAGTAAAAATGTCTTTGGAGAGCACAAATCAGGCATGAGGGAATGGTGTCAGGGCATAAAACTGCTGCTTTTTATTATGATCTGTATAGTACTCTTTGCCTTTTTAAACTATATGATTCATTTTTTAAATAAAAATTAAAATTTTGAAAGTTCATAAGCAATGGAAATTCAGGGTGTGCCTCACTTCATAAACGGGAGGCAGATTCTAGTCACTCAAAGCAGATCTTTAATGCCCACACCAGTTTCTGTCTAGTATGAATGCCAACACTTTGTTATTGGTTTAAGCTGATCAGCTTTTCTTCCACTCTATGACACTGCCAGAGACCCAGGTGATCCCAAAATGGTTTATCTCTAATTTCAGGATATTTTTCATTAGTAAACTATTTTTTGTATACTTTTCATTAATAGTTTCTGATTCACTTCTTAGTCTTTAAGTTTCATATCTGTTATCACCTTTTCCATCTCTTTTGCCTCAAAATATTTTCTTTAAATTCTGGGAGTGCTTTTCAAATTTGACCTCTGCTCCAAAGGCAGAATGTTCCTCTCAGCTTTCAGCACTTTGTCAGTTTCTCAGAAATGACCTAGAACTTTTTAGAACTGAGAATAAATTGAGACAAAGCTCAGCATCTTTTCTTAAAGCAGAATAAAGAAAACCAGGATCTTAGAGTAATAACTGATAGCAATTAAAAGTTAGCACAGGAGTATTTCTACATTGTACCTAGTTATGTTTGTTTGCATTATAATTCTGAATTACCATTTAATTCTGTGTATATTTAGTAAAAATTCAATTATTTTAATACAAGATCTTTTTTAAAATATTTTATTAAGGTATTATTGATATACACTCTCATGAAGGTTTCACATGAAAAAACAATGTCGTGACTACTTTTACCCATATTATCAAGTCCCCACCCATACCCCAATGCAGTCACTGTCCTTCAGTGTAGTAAGATGCCACAGATTCACTGTTTGCCTTTTCTAGTTTTCCCCATGATCCCCCACACCATGCATACTAAACATAATACCCCTCAATCCCCTTCTCCCTCCCGCCCCACCCGCCGTCCCACACCCCTCCCCTTTGGTAACCACTAGTTCCTTCTTGGAGTCTCTGAGTCTGCTGCTATTTTGTTCCTTCAATTTTGCTGCATTGTTATACTCCACAAATGAGGGAAATCATTTGGCACTTGTCTTTCCCTGCCTGGCTTATTTCACTGAGCATAATATCCTCCAGCTCCATCCATGTTCTTGCAAATGGTAGGATTTGTTTCTTTCCTATGGCTGAAGAGTATTCCATTGTATATATGTATCACATCTTCTTTATCCCTTCATCTATTGATGGACACTTTGGTTGTTTCCATACCTTGGGTATTGTAAATAATGTGGCAGTAAACATAGGTGTGCATATATCTTTTCAAAAGAGTAATTTTGCTTTCTTTGGGAAAATTCCCAGAAGTGAATTACTAGGTCATATGGTATTTGTATTTTCAGTATTTTGGGGAACCTCTGTAGTGCTTTCCATAGTGACTGCATCAATTTACATTCCCACCAACAGTGTAGGAGGGTTCCGATTTCTCCACATCCTCACCAATACTTGTTATTTTGTGGCTTTTGGATAGTGGCTATTCTGACTAGTGTGAGGTGATGATATCTCATTGTGGTTTTGACTTGCATTTCCCTGATGATTAGTGATGTGGAGCATCTTTTCTTGTGCCTGTTGGCTATCTGTATGTCTTCTTTGGAAAAATGTTTATTCAGGTCCTTTGCCCATTTTGTAATTGGGTGTTTGTTTTTCTGGTGTTGAGTTGTATGAGTTCTTTATATATTTTGGATATTATCCCCTTGTCAGATATGTCATTCACAAATATGTCCTCCCATATAGCAGGTTGTCTTTTTGCTTTATTGATGGTTTCCTTTATCATGCAGATGTTAATGTAGTCCCACTTGTTTGTTTTTGCTTTTATTTCCCTTGCCCAGGGAGACATATTCAGAAAACAATTACTTATGCTTATGTTCATGCGATATTTGCCTATGTTTTCCTCTTAAGAGTTTTATGGTTTCATGTCTTACGTTTAGGTCTTTAATCATTTTGAGTTTATTTCTGTGTATGGTGTTAGATGGTGATCCATTTTCATTCTCCTGCATGTAGCTGCCCAGTTTCCCAGCATCAGTTAGTGAAGAGACTGTCTTTTCCCCATTGTATATTCTTGCTTCCTTTGTCTTATACTAATTGTTCATATGTGTGTAGCTTTATTTCTGGGCTGTCTGTCTATTCCACTGATCAATGTATCTGTTCTGCTGGCAGTGCCAAACTGTTTTAATCTTTGTGGCTTTGTAGTATGACTTGAAATCAGGAAGCATGATGCCCCCAGTTTTGCTCTTTGTTCTCAAGATTGCTGTGGCTATTTGGGGTCTTTTGGGGTTCCATATAAACTTTAGAATTATTTATTCTAGTTCAGTGAAAAATGGCATTGATATTTGATGGGAATTGCATCGAATCTGTAAATTGCTTTGGATCCTTCTCCATATATGTTTAAAATAATCCTGATCTGTATGTATATTAGAAAGTCAAAACCAGTCCTCCTAAACAAGTCCCTCTAGTTCCATAAACACTTTGAGCAAGACCAAAAGCTCCAAAAATATTGGCCTTTCTTCCTAAGTTCTAAGTGTTGAGAAATCTCTACAGATCTGCCACAGACATTTAACAGAATCATTGAGCTATGGGCTATTAGACCTTAATTCACCAAACATTTACTGGTCATCTACTTTTACTAGGAATTAAGGATACAGAAATAAATTAGACCCAGTGCCTGACTCCAGAGGCTCTCTGGCAGAGAAAGATGCACAAACAGATAACTTTTATACAATGTAATATATGCAAACCACAGATATATGTATACATGATGGGGAGACTTGCCCTACATGAGGAAGGGAGGAGAGAATCAGCAAAGGCTTCATGGAGGAAGTAGCCCTAACAATAAAGAATAAGTGAAATTAAAGTTGAAATGTTATCTATTAACTTTGTAAAATAAGAATCAGGTCATTCTTTTTAGAGCATAAGAGAAAAATAATAAATAATAGTTGGGGAAGGAAACATCTCCCTTGCCAGATCAGCAGTTATTTGGGCAGAGAAACGAGGGTAGGAGGTTAAGAGGAAAGGCAGCAGCATCAGAAACCATGCAGAAATGCCTAGCTCATCGCTGGTGAGCAGGAGGGGTGAGCTCAGTGAGGAAGAGAGGTCTTTATGGGCCAGATGGGGCTAGCTCATATCTGAAACCGTAGCAGCTGTCAAGGCTAGGGAGTGAGGATGTATAACTGCACTGAGAGCAGGAACATATAGGCGGCAGAGGAGCTCACAAGTCTCTAGGACCCCCCAAGGGAAGGGAGGTGCTTGGGAGACCTCGTCATTTCACTGTGCATGTGCTGTGGGACAAGGGAGGAGGAACTGTGCTGGGAGCAAGAAGTTTGATTACCAGTGTGGTGGTCATAAATCCAAGGCAACAGCTCAAGAACACAAGAACAGGAGAATAGGACTTCACTTTTCTGTAAGTCAATTTCTTTTTAAGCTATATTTGTTAAGGTTCCCTTCTTCTTTTCCCCAGAGTCACAGAGGACCAAGGAACTGGAGTGGGGGTGGTGATCTGGTCATCTGTTACTATCTACCCACACTGATACAAGCTCAGATATTCTTTCGTCACCTGTCATTCCTAACTTCAGGCCCTATTGAGGTTCAGCTTGTCCAGACACTCCCATACCACTCTCCAGTGCCTAGGAATTAACTCTGCTCCTCCCATACCATGCTGGGCCCCCACAATTGTGAAATGGTGTAAGACTCTGGGATTCCAGGATGGGCGGACCAGGAAACTTACGACCAGGACACACGACCCAGCCTGTCTTCTCTGGCAAGAAAAGTGATCTTGCCACTTTCCTGGGGCTCCAGAATGAAATGAATACAGTGGCCCTAGTGAAACAAATTGTGTTAGATTCACTACTGGGCTTTCAGCTAGCAAGATGTATCAGTTTGCATGCCTTCAGATATAAGTGTAATAGCTAACTATGTCTGCGTAACAAATTACACCGAATCTTACTGGTTTACAACTTTAAACATTTATTACTGCCAATCACTGAAGCAAGGGGATAGGACCACCTGACTAGTTTAGACCTGGATCTTGGGATTGGTCATTCCCTCCCAAATCATAAAGTCAACATGAGGACGAAGGAGGTTGTGAATGTTGGGGAATAACACAGTGTTCACCACAGAAGGGCTAGGCCGAGATCGGACTGGCAGGCAAAGTGCTAGTTCCAGGAGAGCTAATGTGAATAGCCCAGGGCTCAACTTCTGAAGTTGCAGAGAAACTGCAAGTCCCCACTGTCATTCAGCCTCCCTGCCTGTCCAGCTCAGGACCCAAACAGCACACCAAGTGGAGATAGGGCTGGGTCCACAAGCTTCTCCTTAGGGAGGCAAAGAGTCCATAAATGTGAATGCATCAGTCACCTTGAGTTCTGTCACTGGAGTCCCATGATTCCAAGAACTCAAGACTCAAGGAGTGAGAGTTTAAATTGGGAAGAGGCCATTCTCACCAACCATCTTCCCCGAGGCTCAACACACAGCCCCCCTCCCTAATTGCATCAAGGTCATGATGGGACATACCAGCTCCCAAGGAGCCTGGCCTCAGTGTCAGCCACATACATGGTAGGGGCTCACTATGGCGGGCCCTGTATTCATTTCCTGGGGCTGCCGTAACAAAGTATCACACACTGGGTGGCTTAAAATCACAGAAATTTATTCTCTCACAGTTCTGAAGGCTAGAAGGTCAAAATCAAGGTGTTGGTCAGGATGTGCTTCCTCTGAGCCCCTGGGTAGAATTAGCCCATCCTTGCCTTTTCCCAGCTTCCCATGGTGTCAGCCTCCCTTGGCATGCCTTACCTGCAGCTGCCGCACTCCAGTGTCTGCCTTGTGGTCGTGTGGCATTCTCCGTGTGCCAGTCTTCACATGGTGTTTTCCTTTTCTTATAAGGACATCAGTTATAGTAAACTAGGGCCCACCCTAATGACCCCATCTTAACTTGATTGCATCTGTAAAAGCCCTGTTTCCAAATAAGGTCACATTCAGAGGTACTGGGAAACTGTGGACTTCAACATATCTTTGGGCGGAAACAATTCAACCCACAGCAGGCCCATTTCATAGGTTCTCCTCCAGTGCTTATGGCAAAAATTAACGAGCAACTGCTGCTCCTTCCCTTAAAGGGTAAGCATGAATTTCCCAGTCTAGCCACCCTCAGTGGATTTGGAAGGCAAAGCCAGAGGATAACCTGTCCTCTGGTCCTTAGAGGATATAACACACTGGCTTACCCATGGCTGCAGGGTTGGCAGTTTCTCTGTTGAATTGCTGTCTATGCAGTGAATGCTTACACCAGTTATTGGCATCCTGAACTGGAGAGTTGAACCAAAGCAGAACTCAGGCCCAGGTAATATAAACCTAGCCTCACTCACCTCTCAGGCCTTGGTTTCCTCATCTGTGAAGTCCAAAGAGACTTCTAGTATCTGACAGTGACTATAAAGTGGGCACATCTGGCCCAAATCAGCTCCACATCTGAATTCCCAATTAATATGTGGTCATTTAGGGGTTCCCTTGAGACCTGCAGGAAGGCTCATTAGAGCTATTAAAGTACCCCCTGGAGACGGTGTGTATTTTAATATGCAGATTCCAAATTAAGATAATAAATTACTGCTCTTCTCTACTCAGGAGCCAGTGCTTTGTATTCATACAGAATACCTGGACACCCACACAGACACCTCTTTACACACATATAAGAAATCACGGAGGGTGAGAGCAAAATGCAGGACAAAATGTCTTGAATTACAGGAGAGCTGGATTAGCTCAGTCTATAGGATCACTCAGCAGCCAGTGTTTTCTCGGCTTCAATTTGGCAACTGCATAGAAGCTAAATAGCTTCCCCTAGAGAAGGAAGGAAAAGAGTCTGAGGCCCAGAAGGACAGAGACTGTAACAACACACAGCTACAGAGGCCTGCAGGATCTGCAGGGCCATCCGAGAAGCATAGCCAAAGGCCGCAGGGTCCTTTTGGGCAGCCATACCAAATGCAGCAATCAGCAGTGACTCCATTCAGTAAGGCCCTGCTGAGGGCTGGGGAGTGAGAGAATAGGACTAAACTCTTTAAAGAAGGAGCCCCAACAAGACTAGACAGAGAATCAGGCCCAATCGTGTGGGCTGATTCATGCAGGACAGGACTTCCAGCCTAGCTCGGAAGCCCACACCTAGTGACGAATCTGATGAGATGAATGCAGATTGAATGGGGGATGGGAGAGGGGGCAAAGGTGGGAGAGAAAAGGGAAAGGAGGAGGAACTCAGAGATAAGGACTAGCTTGTGTTGGGGAGGAGATCCTTTGACTTCATTGGCTCTGGAGACTCAGGACTTCCACAGGCACGTGAAATGTCAGGTCCCTGAGTAGCAATTCCAGACTCACCCACTGTAGGGACCAAGGTCCCCAGTGGTCTCCTTGCCCCTGAGTCTGGTCAGGGCTAGAAGATGGAGACACATTGCACTATACACATGTCGGGGCCCCAAGAGAAGGGGGCTCCTGAACACCCACCTCCACCAATCTTTACCACACCCCTTCTGTTGGCATGGCCTGGAATCCTGACCCTGCCATTCATCAGCTTTGTGATGCTGGGCAAATTACGTAAACCAGACTAAGTCATTATATCTTCATGTGTAAAATGGGAAAAATAATAGGACCTCCTTCCCAGGGTTGTTGTGAGAAGTGAGATAATGCGTATAAGTACTATACACAGTTAGCAGAGTGCTGACACACAATATGCATGAAATATACGTATATTCCCTCCCTCATATAAAACTGAGTAAGGCTTGTGGGTGAAGTATTGTCTACAGGACAGAATCCAGAGTCAGCCTTGAAACCCCTAAATCTGATAACGTAAAATTTCATGTGGCCTATGGCACTTGGAGCCTGCAAAGGTGCTGCTTCAGTGTCTAGAAACAAGAAAATCAAAGAATAGGAGGCCTCTTTTTCCAGGTCAAAGGAGGCTGCTCATCCTAGGAACAGCAGGTCTGGGAAAAGGTGCTCTCCCTGCCTCACTCATTTGTCGCCGACTAATTAACAGTTCTGGCTGCTGCCCCAGGAGACTGATTACTGTCTCTCCTCCTCCCTGGGAGATGGAGGGGAGGCATGTCTCAGAGAGGGCTTCACTCGCATCCCTCCACCACTCACTCCTCCCACTGACAACAGAAGGACATGCTGAAAGATGTGCACCCCCCTTTGCAGAACCCAGACAGTTCCAGAAACATACTGCTCAGAGGCATGGCATGGCCTCATAGTGGCCTGAGGGAAGCAAGAGTCTGTTGGCACAAAGCAAATCCTCATGACTGTCCTGGTAAACTCAGAGCCAGCTCCCACTGGACAATTTCTCTGGGTTATTATTGGGGTCAGAGAGCAGACTAGCAGTGAGAAGTAACAGCCCTTGTCCTCATAAACAAAAACACCTGACCAGAACCTCTTACCTTTGCCATCAGCCCATTCCAGCTTTCTACAGAGGCTAGGATCTCTTCCCAGGTTTCCCATGCATTGACCTAGGTCAGTGGTTTCCACTGTATCAGAATCCCTGGGGAGCTTTGGCAAACAAGATGCTTGGGCTCCACCTGAACTAACTGAACCAGAACTTCTGGGGGGTGAAACTCAGAGAATCTGTGCCTTTTAAAACCTCATGAGGTGATTCTATTGCACAGTGAGGGTTATGAACCACTGTTCTAGACATTTATCCATATATTTCCTGGGCCTTTCTGAAGGAAAGGAAACGCTGCATAGAAACCTGTCCCCACTCAAACCCCTATGTTCCCACTGAACACACACACACACACACACACACACACACACTTCACACACTGGTAAGTATAAGAGACATAGGATGGTATAGCTGAGTCATGAGCACAAGCACTTTTTCCCAGCCCACCCACACAGGTGAGCTCAGGTCATAAGAGTAACAAGGCACCAGCTCTACAGGTCTTTGCTCTTTGCCCAGCCCTCTTCAGAGATACAAGTGCCTTTGATCTTCTCAAGGGCCCATGAAGTAGTGATTATTTTTCCCATTTTGTATTAGAGGAACTTGAGGCCTATGGTTGGCAGAATAATGATTCTTCCAAAGATGTTCACATCCTAATCCCCAGAGCCTGGTGGTTTTGAAAATTCATATGAACCTTTTGAAAAACATTTGTTGTAAAAAGTCTTTGATACAGGCATTCCACATCTGGGAATCTATCCCAATGAAAAACTTAAAAACACAAACACAAAAATATTGACAAGCAAAAATGTTCGTTACATAGTTATTTATATTACATAATTAAAAACAATGTAAATTTCCAAAAATAAGGAAATGCCTAAGTATAAGATATGGTATATCCACTCAATGGAATAGTATGTAGTGAATACACGTTTGCTCAGACTATGTACTAACATAGAAAATAGATTATAGTATCCGTGAAAAACCAGGATTTCAAATTATATATATAGAATGATTATAGCTATGTAAAGACTATTCATGATAAAAAGAGATGGAAGGAAATAGTCATATGTTTATCTTTTAGTAGTTGAACCATGAGCTTATTTTTCTTCTTTCTATTTGTCTGAATTGCATTTTATTAATCCTTTACAAATGAGTATTACAGTGGGCTAAACAGTATAAATGAGTATTATGGTAGACTCCCCAAAGATGTTCACAGCCTAATCCCAAGAATCTATGAGTATGTTACCTTATGTGATAAAAGGGACTTTGCAGATGTGATTGAGGTAAGAATCTAGACAAGGAGAATGGCCTGGGTTATCCAGGTGGGTCCAATGTCATCACAAGGGCCCTTGTGAGAGAGAGGCAGGAGGGTCAGTGTCAGAAAAGGAGATGGGATGATGGAAGCAGAGATCAGAGCGAGGTGCCTAGGGGCCAAGCAATGCCAGCAGTCTCTGATAGCTGGAAAATGCAAGGAGTGGATTCTCCCCTAGAGCCTCCAGAAGGAACACAGCCTTTGAATTTAGCCCTGTGAGACCTGCTCAGACTTCTGACTTCCAAAGAGGTAAGATAATAAGCTTGTGTTGTTTTAAGCTGTGTGATTTGCTGTATTTCATTACAGTAGTAATAGGAAACTAGTGAGAGACCACCAAAGAGATAAAACCCAAAGTGACACAGCTAGTCCTGGAGTTGCTCCCAGCAGAGCCCAGTTTCCTCCCACTCTGCCCTCTGGGGGAGCCCAGAAGCCAAGAGCTCCATAGAGGGGAGAAGAGGCAGCTCTCAGCATGTCCCCAGGGCTGTGCCTGGTTACACCCCTGTTGTTCCTTCTCCCCCACAGCCCCCTGTCTAGGGATTGCAGGGTGGCATACAGGGAAGAGTGAAGAGACTGACGGGAATAGAAGAGCATTTTCCTTCACGATCCTCTGCTCTCCAGTCACCATTTTCTTCATAGCATGTCACTATCCACAGCAACAAGGTCTGAAATCCTAAAACAGGTGAAAAGCTGTTTTAGGATTTCAATAAATATCTAAAAACAGAGTGAATTCTACCATTTTTTTAGAACTGCCTGTAATTGCTGAAATAGCTGCATCTTTTTTTTGTACACAGAATTAGTTATGTAAGTATTTTAGGGTGGCAAACTTTAATTGAGTGCCTACTGCTTAGCTTTATTTATACATTTGGATGTCCTACCATCTTTCGGAAAGATTAAATACTCATCCTGCAAATGCCTTTCTGAGCAGGGCTTCTATCCAAGTAGATGTTGTATATGTGAAGGGAAGAGCCCTTGCCCAGGAGACAGGAACTCAGGACTCTAGTTTTTAGCTCTACTAACTTGAGTGTGATCTGAGTTCACTCAGTTGCCTCCATGCTGTTGTAGTTGGAGGCAGTACAGAGGAGAGGTTGAGTCAAAGATCTTGGCTGCATGCAGCAGTAAGGACTCCAGCTAAGTTAAGCAAAATGGAACTTACTCTAAGGCTATCGAAGGATCAGAATCAAGGGAGGTACCTGGCTCAGATTGGACCCAGTAGAACCCAAGGTAGCCCAGCCACTAGAAATCCGAGCAACACACTGATAGCCAATCAGCAGGAGGCTGCTGTGGCCCCTAACAACCTCCCATCCATCCACCTCAGCCTCGCACCATGTGCTCCAGACTCTGAAAAAGCAGCTCATTGTCTGAGCACAGGTCACAGCCCACTCCCTGGCTATTACCTGGGCACCCAGTGGAAAGACAGGGAGTCTTTGGCTCTTGGCTTTTAGAGTGGAGGCTATAATGGCAGACCATGGGAGGAAAGTAACCCCTTTACAGCGGTGGCTCTCCCCAGAGTGTGGTCTTCAGACCAGCGGTATCACCATTATCAGAGAACTTTTTAGAAATGCACATTCTTAAGTCCTACCCTAGACCTACTGAATCAGAAACTCTGGGTGGAGCCCCGAAAACCGTTTTAACAAGCCCTCCAGTGAGACACTCTAGTTTGAAAATCACCGCCCTACAGGAAATCCAACTGCTACTAAAAAGGTTGAAAGTCGGCCATCAAACCAAAAATTACCAGTTGCCCAGGATATTGGTTAAAAGAGTTTGGAGTCAGCCTGGCAAGAAACTAAAGTAAAAAATTGGGAGAATGGGCCTCTTAAATAACCCTTTTCTTTATTGTTGTGTGACGGTGTGCCTGCTGTGCACACGCAGCTTCTAAACAAATCCCCAACCTCTCCTGCCAACCACAGTGCAGCCCCGTAGGCCCTCCTACAAAAACTCTGGGCTTTCCTGTTTCTCAGCCCCCTGGCCTGAGAAACAACTCATCTGTCCCCTCACCCCTCCAGCCTCAGCAGCTGGACGCTGGCCCCGTGGCTCAGGTAGGGTCCTGTGAGCTTGGACTAGCCCTTGCTGTTCAGCCTGACGGAGACGATGCAAGTTGGTCATCTCAAAGGTTTAGACTGAGCAGGAGGGACACCATGTGGCCATACCCAGTATGACATATCAAGCCAGAGGCTTCTGTTCTTTTTACGTGGTGCTGTTTTTTAAAGACTGAACAGTGAAGGGAAGGATATTTTTGAGAATAAAACAGCTAAAGTTCACCCGCAACTATGCCAACAGGATTATTTTTATCCCTACTCTTAAATATTTTCTGACCGTTACAACCAGAGCACCCACTCCAATGAGCAACCCCTTTTTTCCACGGAAATCTGATCATCAGCATTTTCCATGCTCATTCGAGATTTCAGTCATTCTATTCAATGGTAGTCTGTATCAGCACAGTGAAATGGAAGGAGATGGCACTGCCTTGTTTGGGAGGCATGTGGTTAAGAACTCCCATTTCTGGAGTGACACAGGCAGGGGTTCAAAACCCAGCTCTGCTACTTCTTAGCTGTGTGATCTTGCACAGTTTTCTTAACTCTTCTCTGTTTCTGCACCTGTCAAATGAGCAGAATGAAAACCACTACCTACTGTATAGGACTGTTATGAGAACTAAATAACATTGTGTGAGGAGACAATGCAGTCCCTGGCCATAGCTCTAACGTGAGCAGGCACATTACCATTTTTAAGTGTGTCCCCATTGGAACCATCACAACTGATGCCAGCTGAAGACTTCTCTTGGCTGGGATCCCTGAAACTGCAAACCTGAGATGACTTGTAGCTGGAAAAACATAAAGCAACCTAGACTTTAGAGACTAGGACCCTGGAACAGGCAAAGGGACTCTAGGCCAGGTCCCACTGTCCCCACTCCTCAGTGTCACTACCAAACTATATGCCTCAGGCCCCAGCTGCCTCAGCAGAAAAGAAAGATTTTCTACTACCACCTGTATCTAAAATGTGATATGCTCAGAAATGTGGGAACGCACTTGGGATTCTCTCTGGGACACATTACCCCATGTACTCGAGATTCATGCAAGGGCAACTTGACTTAAATCTGCCTGAGAGCTGTGTACTCTGCCCAGAAATTTTTTCCCACGGGAAATCATCTTGCTACCAAGTGAGTCCCAACAAACAAAAAACAACAGAAGGAAGAAAAAGCCAGAGGCCCCTTAGAAGAGTACATAAGGGGATTCTCTCACTGTCATCTTCCAGAGAGCCGGA
Organism: Smutsia gigantea; assembly: GCA_032199065.1. NCBI lineage: Eukaryota > Metazoa > Chordata > Mammalia > Pholidota > Manidae > Smutsia > Smutsia gigantea. The sequence goes on along the minus strand of JAVSCE010011724.1, from coordinate 43,801 downwards.
CAGCCACTTATCAACAAGTCTTCATGAGATCCCCTCTTATGTGTTAAGACCAGAGGATAAAAGATAAATTCGGTTCTGCCTCTCTCCTGAAGGACTCTTCTTTTTGTTTGGGACAGGCATAGGGAGAGACATAGACACATGTACCAGCAGCTCTGATAGTTTCATAAGTGCTGGAATACAGGGATTTCTGGGGGGCAGTGGGAAGGGAGAAGTAAGCCATCAGTTCTACCCTGGACAGTCAGGGAAGGCTTCACAGAAAAGATGTTTCTTGAGGAAGGATCAGATTACAGGTGCTGAGACTAAAACAGGGCTGGATCCATTAGAAAACTGTTATACTGAACAGGATAAGGCCTGACAGGGAACAGGACCCTGGGTGGAAAGGGTTACAGCAGAAGTGCCTTGGGGAGCAAGTTGGAATACAGGTCTCAGGCCTTTCTCAGTGACCCAGCTCTAGAAGGTCTGAGGAGGGGCCTAAGACTCTGAGTATTTAGCAAGTCCTGCCCCCATCGCGATGCTGCTGTGGGTAGTCCACATACCCATCACTTTCATTAACCCTACAGTCATCCTTCTTATGGCCTCTGTCCAGAAAGTTCTTCCCATTTAGCAAATGCCTTCTATTCCTTCAAGACCCAGCAGCTCACATACTGATAGATAAACTCTTTCAGAGTATTGCTTTGTGCCAGGCACCAAATTGGTACTTTATATAGATCATTTCATTTCATCCTCAAAACAACCCTATATAGTAGGTCTCCTGAGAAACCCCATTTTACAGATGAGGAAACTGAGTCACAGAGCAGTTAAGTAACTGGTCCATGGTCAGACTGCTGGGGGTGGGGGTGGGGGTTATCTGTATCCCTCACAGACAATAAACTGCTCACAATACGAGGCTGAAGTTATGTCTCTGTGGCCCTGGAGCCAGGGGCAGTACCCAGCACACTGTAGTTGCTTAGTAAATGTTTGTCAAATAAATAAAAGAATAAACACATCTCCTTCCCTCTGTGATCTTCAGCCAGTGCCCAGTCAACAAATCTGCCCTGTCCCTCTGCTCTCCTTCCTGCCCTCCCCACTGCTGTCTCCTCTCCTGCGGGGGCCCTGGCACCGCTTTCCTCCAGGTCCTGGTACCTCCGGAAGTTTCCAGCAACCTCTGGTCACAGCTCGCCCTGTCGTGGACTGACAGGAGTACCGTGCAATGTGCTTTCCCGGTTTGCTGAGCCTTTTCATCTGGAGCTGTCAGAGAGGGAGCTCTCTCCCTACTGCCAGACTTGCCTCCTCAAAGTCTCCTCCTCCTTGGGGTTTCCCGCCGAGCCTCTCCTGGCAGCTGGTCTCCCCTCCCTCCCTCCCTCCCTCCGGGTTTCTCTTTCTCCTACCTCCTTTTTGCCCCCCTCCCTGCGTTCTTTCTACCTCCGCTTCCCCCTTTGTCTTCCACTTCTCTATAGGTTTTCCTCCCTTTCCTGCCCCCCCAACCCCAGTCCTCTCTGTCCCTCTCTCCCCACCCACCGGCTCTCCACCTGGTGGCTTCTCTCTGCCCACCCGGTGGATCCCGCTCATGTTTTCTCTGGACCTGGGTCTCCGTTTCTCTCTTTCCCTTTTCATTGCCAGCTGTCACTGTGTCTCTCTCTTTCTGCTGATTTGTGTATCTGTTTCTGTGAGTCTGTCTCTCTGCTTCCCTTTCTCTCTGTCTCTGTCTTTTCTCTCTTCCCTCAACCTTCCCTGTCTCCTCTCCTACTCGTCTCCTCTCCTTCCTTGCAGCTCCTTACCTCTCTCCCCTCCCCAAATTCAACACTGTTTCCTCCCGGGCCTCTCCCATACTCCCCAGACGAAGTCAATTAGCTGCCCTGCTCCCTCTTCTCTGCGTCAGCACCTCCGAGCCCCCAGGGCCTCTAGGCCCTTCCCTCCAGCCTTCTGGACTTTCATCCCTCAGGTCCCTTCCTCCTCTGAGTCCTCATTACTGCCTTCTCACCTCAAACCCTGAACCACCTTCCTCGCAAGAGCTATTCTCCCCAAGCAGCCCCATAACCCTATCCACAACCCCCAGCTTCAGGCAGTCACAATAAGAATGTAGTATTCCCCGGTTGGGCCCTCTGGCCATGCCAATCCAGGCTCAGAATCCCCACCCTCCCCGTCTGCTGCCTTCAGACAAACTGCAGAAATCCTGGAGCTGGAGCTGAAGGGTCCCCAGTCACATTTGGAAGCCACCCAAGTGAGAGATGTTGGGACTTCCACATCTGCGCACATCCACCCGCCTGCGTTGCGGCCGCAGAATGGTTCCCACACCTGGCAGTTTTTGCTACAGTATTAGGCCCATTGGGACTGGCCTGCCGGTCTTCCCTAATGACCTTTGGGGTCTAACGGCTGGAAGAGGTCCGGGATTTCCTGCCCTGTCCCCGCCAGCCCCCCTCTGGCGGGGAGGAGCTGGTGGAGTGCATACTGACCCAGACTAGGCCACTAGCCTCAAGCATGGCCCTGTGCTGGAATAAAGGCGCAGATCATCCGTAAATCCGTTATGGTTCCTCCCCTCCAGCCTCTTTTTTTTTTTATTAAGGTATTATTGATATACACTCTTATGAAGGTTTCACATGAAAAAACAATGTGGTTACATTTAACCATATTATCAAGTCCCCACCCATACCCCTATGCAGTCACTGTCCTTCAGTGTAGTAACATGCCACAGATTCAATATTTGCCTTCTCTGTGCTACACTGTTTTCCCCATGATCCCCCACACCATGTGTACTAAACATAATACTCCTCAATCCTTCTCCCTCCCTCCCCTTTGGTAACCACTAGTTCCTTCTTGGAGTCTCTGAGTCTGCTGCTATTTTGTTCCTTCAGTTTTGCTTCGTTGTTATACTCCACAAATGAGGGAAATCATTTGGCATTTGTCTTTCTCTGCCTGGCTTACTTCACTGAGCATAATATCCTCCAGCTCCATCCATGTTGTTACAAATGGTAAGATTTCTTTCTTTCTTATGGGTGAAGAGTATTCCATTGTGTATATGTACCACCTCTTCTATATCCATTCATCTACTGATGGACACTTAGGTTGCTTTCATATCTTGGCTATTGTAAAAAGTGCTGCAATAAACATAGGGGTGCATATGTCTTTTTTTATCTGAGAGTTGTATTCTTTGGGTAAATTCCAAGGAGTGAGATTCCCGGGTCAAATGGTATTTCTATTTTTAGTTTTTTGAGGAACCTCCATATAGCTTTCCACAATGCTTGGACTAGCTTACATTCCCACCAGCAGTGTAGGAGGCTTCCCCTTTCTCTGCAGCCTCGCCAGCATTTGTTATTCTTGGTCTTTTGGATGGTAGCCATCCTTACTGGTGTGAGGTGATATCTCACTGTGGTTTTAATTTTCATTTCCCTGATGATTAGTGATGTGGAGCATCTTTTCATGTGTCTGTTGGCTATCTCAATTTCTTCTTTGGAGAACTGTCTTTTCATATCCTCTGCCCATTTTTTAATCAGGTTATTTGCTTTTTGGGTGTTGAGGCATGTAAGTTCTTTATGTATTTTGGATGTTAACCCCTTGTCGGATATGTCATTTCCAAATATATTCTCCCATACTGTAGGATGTCTTTTTGTTCTGTTGATGGTGTCCTTTGCTGTACAGAAACTTTTTACTTTGATGTAGTCCCACGAGTTCATTTTTGCTTTTGTTTCCCTTGCTTGATGAGTTGCATTCAGGAAGAAGTTGCTCATGCTTATATTCAGGAGATTTGTGCCTAAGTTGTCTTCTAAGAGTTTTATGGTTTCATGACTTTACATTCAGGCCATTGATCCATTTCGAGTTTATTTTTGTGTATGGGGTTAAACAATAATCCAGTTTCATTCTCTTGCATGTAGCTGTCCAGTTTTGCCAACACCAGCTGTTGAAGAGGCTGTCATTTCTCCATTGTATGTCCATGGCTCCTTTATCATATATTAATTGACCATATATGGTTGGATTTATATCAGGGCTCTCTAGTCTGTTCCATTGGTCTCTGGGTCTGTTCTTGTGCCAGTACCAAATTATCTTGAGTACTGTGGCTTTGTAGTAGAGCTTGAAGTTGGGGAGCATAATCGCCCCAGCTTTATTCTTCCTTCTCAGGATTGCTTTGGCTATTCGGGGTCTTTTGTGGTTCCATATGAATCTTAGAACGATTTTCTCTAGTTCGTTGAAGAATGCTGTTGGTATTTTGATAGGAATTGCATTGAATGTGTAGATTGCTTTAGGCAGGATGGACATTTTGACTATATTAATTCTTCCTATCCATGAGCACAGGATGTTTTTCCATTTATTGGTATCTTCTTTAATTTCTCTCATGAGTGTCTTGTAGTTTTCAGAGTATAGGTCTTTCACTTCCTTGGTTAGGTTTACTCCTAGGTATGTTATTCTTTTTGATGCAACTGTGAATGGAATTGTTTTCCTGACTTCTCTCTCTGCTAGCATTGTTAGTGTATAGGAATGCCACAGATTTCTGTGTATTCATTTTGTATCCTGCAACTTTGCTGAATTCAGATATTAGATCTGGTAGTTTTGGAGTGGATTCTTTAGGGTTTTTTATGTACAATATCATGTCATCTGCAAACAGGGACAGTTTAACTTCTTCCTTGCCAATCTGGATGCCTTTTATTTCTTTGTGTTGTCTGATTGCCATGGCTAGGACTTCCAGTACTATGTTGAGTAGAAGTGGGGAGAGTGGGCATCTTTGTCTTGTTTCTGAACTTAAAGGAAAAGCGTTCAGCTTCTGCCTGTTAAGGATAATGTTGGCTGTGGGTTTGTCATAAAAGGCTTTTATTATGTTGAGGTACTTGCCCTCTATACCCATTTTTTTGAGAGTTTTTATCATTAATGGATGTTGAATTTTGTGAAATGCTTTTTCAGCATCTATAGAGATAATCATGTGGTTTTTGTCCTTCTTTTTGTTGATGTGGTGGATGATGCTGATGGATTTTCGAATGTTGTGCCATCCTTGCATTCTTGGAATAAATCCTACTTGATCATGATGGATAATCCTTTTGATGTATTTTTGAATTCTGTTTCGTAATATTTTGTTGAGTATTTTTGCATCTATGTTCATCAGGGATATTGGTCTGTAATTTTCTTTTTTGTAGTGTCTTTGCCTGTTTTTGATATTAGAGTTATGCTGGCCTCATAGAATGAGTTTGGAAGTATTCCCTCTTCTTCTACTCCTTGGAAGACTTTAAGGAGGATGGGTGTTAGGTCTTCACTAAATGTTTGATGAAATTCAGCAGTGAAGCCATCTGTTCCAGGCATTTTGTTCTTGGGTAGATTTTTCATTACCAGTTCAATTTCGTTACTGGTATTTGGTCTATTCAGATTTTCTGTTTCTTTCTGGGTCATCCTTCGAAGATTATATTTTTCTAGAGAGTTGTCCATTTCTTCTAGGTTATCCGGTTTGTTAGCATATAATTTTTCATAGTATTCGCTAAAAGTTCTTTGTATTTCCGTAGTGCCTGTAGTGATTTTTCCTTTCTCAAATCTGATTCTGTTTATATGAGTAGACTCTCTTTTTCTCTTGATAAGTCTGGCTTGGGGTTTATCTATTTTGTTTATTTTCTCAAAGAAACAGCTCTTGCTTTCATTGATTCTTTCCATTGTTTTATTCTTCTTGATTTTATGTATTTCTGCTCTAATCTTTATTATGTCCCTCCTTCTACTGACTTTGGGATTCATTTGTTCTTCTTTTTCTTGTTTCCTTAATTGTGAGTTAAGGCTGCTCGTATGGAATTGTTCTTCTTTCCTGAGGTAGGCCTCTATTGCAATATACTTTCCTCTTAGCACGGCCTTTGCCTTGTCCCACAGATTTAGAAGTGTTAAATTATTGTTGTCATTTGTCTCCATATATTGCTCAATCTCTGTTTTTATTTGGCCATTGATCCATTGGTTATTTAGGAGCATGTTGTGAAGCCTCCATGTGTTTGTGGGATTTTTCATTTTCTTTGCGTAATTTATTTCTAGTTTCATACCTTTGTGGTCTGAGAAACTGGTTGGTACAATTTTAATCTTTTTGAATTTACCAAGGCTCTTTTTGTGGCCTAGTATATGATCTATTCTTTAAAATGTTCCATGTGCACTTAAGAAGAATGTGTATTCTGCTGCTTTTGGGTGTAGAGTTCTGTAGATGTCAGTTAGGTCCATCTGTTCTATTTTGTTGTTCAGTGCCTCTGTCTCCTTATTTCTTTTCTGTCTGGTTGATCTGTCCTTCAGAGTAAGTGGAGTGTTGAAGTCTCCTAGAATGAATGCATTGCATTCTATATCCCCTTTTCATTCTGTTAGTATTTGTTTCTCATATATAGGTGCTCCTGTGTTGGGCGCATAGATATTTATAATGGTTATATCTTCTTGTTGGACTGACCCCTTTATCATTATGTAATTCCTTCTTTGTTTCTTGTGACTTTCTTTGTTTTGAAGCCTATTTTGTCTGATACAAGTAGTGCAACTCCTGCTTTTTTCTCCCTATTAGTTGTGTGAAATATCTTTTTCCATCCCTTCCCTTTTAGTCTGTGTATGTCTTTGGGTAGGCAGCATATAGATGGGTCTTATTTTTTTATCCATTCAGTGATTCTGTGTCTTTTGATTGGTGCATTCAGTCCATTTACATTTAGGGTGATTATCAATAGGTATGTTCTTATTGCCATTGCAGGCTTTAGATTCGTGGTTACCAAAGGTTCAAGGTTAACTTCGTTACTGTGTAGGAGTCTAATTTAACTCACTTAATATGCTATTACAAACACAGTCTAAAGGTTCTCTTTTTTTCTCTTTCTTTTTCTTCCTCCTCCATTCTTTATATATTAGGTATAATATTCTGTACTCTTTGTCTATCTGTTGATTGGCTTTGGGGATAGTTAATTTAATTTTGCATTTGCTTAGTAATTAACTGTTCTACTTTCTCTACTGTGGTTTTATTACCTCTGGTGACAGCTATTAAACTGCAGGAACACTTCCATCTATAGCAGACCCTCCAAAATACATTGTAGAGATGGTTTGTCAAGGTAAGTTCTCAGCTTTTGCTTATCTTAAAATTGTTTAATCCCTCCTTCAAATTTAAATGATAATCTTGCCAGATAAAGTAATCTTGGTTCACGCTCTTCTGCTTCATTGCATTAAATACATCATGCCACTCCCTTCTGGCTTGTAAGGTTTCTGCTGAGAAGTCTGATGATAGCCTGATGGGCTTTCCTTTGTATGTGATCTTATTTCTCTCTGGCTGCTTTTAGTAGTCTGTACTTATCCCTGATCTTTGCTATTTTAATTACTATATATCTTGCTCTTGTCTTCCATGGGTCCCTTGTGTTGGGAGATCTGTGCACCTCCATGGGCTGAGAGACTATCTCCTCCCCCAGACTGGGGAAGTTTTCAGCAATTACCTCCTCAAAGACACTTTGTATCCCCTTTTCTCTCTTTTCTTCTTCTGGGACCCCTATAATGCTAATATTTTTCGGTTTGGATTGGTCACACAGTTCTCTCAATATTCTTTCATTCTTAGAGATCCTTTTTTCTCTCTGTGCCTCAGCTTCTTTGTATTCCTCTTCTCCAGTTTCTATTTCATTTATCGTCTCCTCCACCGTATCGAATCTGCTTTTAATACCCTCCATTGTGCTCTTCAATGATTGGATCTCCGACCGGAATTCATTCCTGAGTTCTTGAATATCTTTCCGTACCTCCATGAGCATGTTAATGATTTTTATTTTGAACTCCCTTTCAGGAAGATTCATGAGGTCGATGCCATTTAAATCTTTCTCAGGAGTTGTGTTAATAATTTTACTGTGAACCAGGTTCCTTTGGCGTTTCATATTTGTATATGGCGCCCTCTTGTGCCCAGAAGCTCTACTTCCTGGAGCTGCTCAGCCCCTGAAGTAATGTCAGGGGTTGCAGGGTAGTGGTATTGGTGCCTGGGGAGAGGAAAGAGCTGTTTCCTGCTACCCGGCTGCTATGCCTGACTCCACTGCCTGAACCAATGGGCCAAGCACACTGGTATAAGCCTCTATGCTTTGCATTTGTAGTTGCTGTAGACAGATCTTCCCTCTGGCTGGCCTAACACCAGGGTAGGTTTTGCCGGTTTCCGAACTAGGTGGGGCTGACCAGGAGTAAGTGCGATATGTTGCCTATCCCGGAGGGCATCATTGGAGCTGTGTAGCCAGCCAGGGAGCTGGAGCACATGAAGATCATGAAAGCTCTGAACCTGCTAGGCAGTGTGTACCTGGGCAATTTTGTCTACCTCTCCTTTCTCCTGAGCAGTAAGCTCTGTGCAATCCTTGCCCCCTTAGCAGCCCTCTTGCTAAGGGCTTCCTTGTTAGGAAGTCTCTCAGACTGCCCACCTTTCTTTTGTCCCAGAGCAGCTGGATATGGATTCCTGCTTTCCACAAGTGGCTGGAATCTCAGTCTCTCTAGAAATTCTCCCTGTCTTAGCTTTCCAAACCGTACTCACGAGCGTACCATGCAAGCACCATGAAATGTAGATTTGTGATCCCAGAGCAGATCTCCAGAGTTAGGTATTCAGCAGTTTTAGGCCTCCACTCCGTCCGTGCTCAGTTTCTCTTCCTCCCACCGGTGACCTGGGGTGGGGGAAGGGCTTGGGTCCTGCCAGGCCACAGCTTTGGTACGTTACCCTATTCCATGAGGTCTGCTCTGGTGCAGTCCCCTTTCCTGTTGCTATTTCAGGAGTAGTTGTATTAATTATACTTTCATATTACATGAGGTTTTAGGAGGAAGCCTCTGTCTCACCTCTCACGCCATCATCTTTAATCTAGTATGTGGCTCCAGCCTTTCTTGCCAGCAGTGGAGGTGCCTCCAGAAGTATTTGTAGCTGGTGAGCAGTGGTCAGGGAGATTCCAAGTAGGCTTAGGAGTGATGGTGAGGCTCAGGGGGGCTTATCAAGTGAGTATGAAGAACAAGCTGCATAGGAAAATTGGCTTTTAGAGCCCGTACCCCCAAAACCTTGGAGCAGTTCACTCCCTTCCTTCCTTTCTGTGGCAAACACTTACTACCTAAAGTGTGCCAGGTACGGGGTACTAGAGAGTAACAGAACATTGTCCCTGCCCTCTAGGGGCTGATGAGAGAAAAAAACAGTAAGCAACAAATGTGATAAAATGCAATCATAGGAATGGTTAATTATGAAAGGAACCATTTATTGAACACATATTAAATGCTATAAACTAGTCTAAGAATTTTATATATTTTATTTCAATTCTTATCTGCTCAGAAGATATTATCCCCATTTTATGTATGAAGAAACTAAGGCTCAATTAAATAATTTAGTTGTAAGGCTAGGATTCCTAAACTTCCTAATTGACTCCAAATTACTGTTTTCTACTGTTAAAAGGTATTATAGGTAGAGTTACCACCGGTAAACTCTGTTGGGCGGTGGGGTATAAGTGAGCAGAATGGACAGGAAGGCTTCTAAGAGAAGTCTGCTCAGTTTTTTAAAGGATGAATAGGAGCTCCCCAGGCAGCCAGAGTAGAAGGGAATCCAGGCCAAGGAATGGTATGTGCATTCTCCCTTGATTTGTCATAAGCCTTAAAATAATTTCTGGTCACTAAAAATTATAAATAACTTAATATTCAATTCAGAAATTCCTGTAGGACCCCAATGTGATTGGGCTCATTAAAAATGTCAATTAGTACTTAACAGTAATATTAAGGTCAAGTTTAAGAAGGAAAAAAGGAAAATCATCCATAAGGCCACCATCCTAACACAGCTTTTTTAGCCAGTTTTTATTTCCTCTCAATTCTTGTGAATAAAGCATGAACACTTAACATGGGCAGAATGGAAGGCAGCTCCATTAGCGTGGCCATGTGAATATCTGAGTCTTTGATGGGATTTACAGATGTTCTCTAATTGGCTGTTTTTTCATTAATAAAATTTCTCTGGAGAAGCAATCTAATATCTTTGTAGAAATCATTTATTTCTTGCTTTATAAAGAAGACACACCCAGTATAAGTGCATCTGCTTAGAAGAACTGTATTCACAAAGGAGACTGAGTCCTTACCTGGTGCCTAGATGAATCTCTTGCTCCCCAAATCCTCTGCTAGTGTCAAGCAGATGTCTGATACTACCCAGTGTTCTAAGAACATTCCAAACACACTCTCATCTCCAAGTCTTTGCTCTTACCCTTCCTCCTGCCTCCAGTATCTTTCCTGTTGTCTCTGCTTTCCTCAGAATTCTTCAACCTCCATTCTTCAGGATTCAAATGAAGTCCTAATTTATCAGTAACACCTTTTCAGAATCTGAAAGACTTTTCCTGCGTCTGAGCCCCTCCAGTTCTAACAATCAGTACCACTCATTGCTCTATGCGGTTGTATCATTTACAAACATACTGTTTTCCAGATATGAAGATCTTAACGGCAAGGACTATATCCAATTTCTCCTCCTCTGCCTTCTGCTCACATCTGACACCTCGCAGTTGTGTGTTGATTATAATGATGCTAGTCATATTTGATACAAAAACACTAGAATTTCTAGCCATAAGAGTGTGGACTCTGATGGAAGTCATTCTGAGCCAGATTAAAATCCTAGTACATCCATTTATTAGTGATGTGACCTTAGGAAAGCCTCTGAACCTCTCAGAGCCTTAATTTTCTCATATGTAAAATGGGAGCAGTAATAGGGTTATTGGGAGGATCTAATGAGGTAATGCTTAGTCCAGTGTAAAAAGTACTTAGTACATTATAAGCACTGAATCCACAGTTGATGCTATTACTTTTTTATTCCTAATAATGAAAAATAACAGGAGACTAGAGTTTGCAAGTAGATTTCAAATGAGCATAGTTTTGTAAAAGTCATTACCTACCAACATGATGAAATTATCCATCAAAGAATTTCATATTAAAAGCTAGTGACAGTTGTGTGATTCTAGGAACTTGGCACTTCAGTGGCATTCCATAGCTCTGAGATTTTGTTATCCAGTGCCAAAGATCTCTGACCCCTGCTCAGAGTTACTAAGGATACACTAATTTGAACAGTCATTACGTTGTTTCCAGATTTCTGAGTGAGCATCCAAGCTAACTCGGTCTCCTAGTACTCTCCAGACTGCTCCTTGTTCTATAGACAAGGAAGCAGCAGCCCTCACAGAGTCATTTGGCAAGTAAGTGGCAGCCAAGAATTTTGAACCCCAATATCCAGACCTCCAGTTCTGAGCTCAGCATTTACCACATCATGCTGACTCCTTGGAGAAAGAGCAGCTCCGGGAGATTTTGTACCCCATACACCAAGGGCCCTGGGACTTGATCTCCACGTGTGTTTATTCTCTTGAGCGCCACTGAGTGCCCATATAGAAAAAAGAGAATGACTTGTTCAATAGCTTTAAAATGTAAAACAAATCTGTTGCTAAAACCTTTGGCCTCCACCAGTGTCTGCTGTCTAAATATTCCATTTACTGATAGTGAGAATAGTTAATGTGCAAAGATACTAAACAACAGCTGTATTGTGCATCTTCTCCCAAGTGTTCATGCTCAGCATTTGAATCCAGCCTCTGCTGGAACTTGAGTTACCTCACTGCTTTAAAAGTAGCTCTGAGGAATATCAAAGAGTCACCAAACCTCCTGGGATTCATATGTAGGCACTTTTGTGTATAGAAGCAAATACGATGAAAAGGCCTGCATAGAAGCATGCCTGGCACATTGTGGACTCAAATACGTGGTTTCTCACTGCTACAGTTTCACCTAGGAAGAAAGCAAAGAAGGGAAATGAATGTTTGTTGAGTGAATGACTGGTTACCCAGGATGTATATAATCACCCACAGCACCATCAGTCATTTCTGAGCAATTAAAATTTCACAAACAGAATCATCACCCACCTGGCTTACAGGGCAGATATTGGCTCCTGTCTCAGTGTTCTGGGGCTTTCTCAGATGACAGATTGCTGGAGTTCCTGGCATGTAGAACTCACAGCAAAATTTGCCCAGTGGTGCATCTTGCCTGAATCAAATTTAGCATTCTCAATAGCCCCATAAAGGTGCTTGGCAGGGAGGGTCCATGCCTTTATTAATGAGGAAGCCCATCAAATTTGAGACCCAGACTAGACCCAGTTGAAGCTCTCTTCCATCCCTCATCGTCTATGAAGTCAGCCATAACTCTTATCCTGAAAAATCAAGCAGATTGGCTTCTAGGTCAGTATGACTTTACCATAAGCCTAGCCCTGACCTTGTCCCCATACATATGGCCTCAGAGACTTTTGTTCATGGTTAAAGGCCCAAACTCCTGACAGAAAAGTCCTGAGGTCAGTGCACTGGACTGCCTGGCACTGCAGGGTCCAGAGTTTATAATGCTGCCTCCTTCAGAAATAGTGATGTGTGCTGTTCCTCCTGAGACCTAGCTCCTCACATTGCATCTACAGATGCACAGAATCCCAGATGGGCCCATTTGCTGCGCACGTACTGTGTGCCAGGGACTTAGCTGAACATTTTATAGACATCATTTTATTCTTCTGATAGCCAAATGAGGAAGATTTTATCTCCATTTCATATGTGAGGAATGGAAGTACAAAGATCAAATAACTGGGCTGAGGTCACACAACTAACAGGTGGCAGAGCTAGGTGCTCAGATGTGTCTTGACTCTAAATCCAAGGCTTGTGGCATCTGTGCTCTACAGCAGCCTCTGTCACATCGTCTTCTGTTGCTGAGGTTCAGTGCTGGGCACCCATGTGTGAAGACCAGGCAAGCAGGACTGGAGGCCCCTGGAACTGGTCCTAACCTAACCTCATTCATCATCTGTTCATCCACCCAGCAGATGAGAACTCCTGTGGGCCAGGTGCTATAGCAGGTATAAACAGCACAGAGATTCCACCCTTAGCATGAGGACTTCAAAGACAAACAAGGACTCATTTCAGAGGCTGATCAGTCTACAGCCCACATGTGTTTACTTTTATTATGACCCCTCCAGGGGTCATCTTTTCTGGGCATTTTAGGACTGGACCAAGTTGCCTCTTGAGACATGGACCACACAAAAATCCAAAGCACAGAGCCAAGTTGATCCCATGCTAGATATTTATCCCAGGGGAACTTCAAATAGTAAAGTAACTGAACCTCCCCTTTCTACCTGTTTGGAATTGCTTTTTGGCTACACCCTTGAATGACTCACTAGTAGTAATATTTCTGGAGCCCTTACAGTTCAAGTTACAATATTTGGTGTTTATTCAGCTACTGGCTTAACCTGATGCAGAAGGGCTGCAAGGCCCTGGACAAGTTCTGCTTAATGGGCCCTAACACCCATGTCATTTTCCGTATAGTTAAGTTTCTTCCTTGTCATGGGAACCCAGTGGGATTAGACAATTGTGACTGACCTTTGTGCTTTCATCACACCAAGTCTGTGTGCACCCTTCCAAAAGACTATACTACTTGGAATAAATGAGACATAAAGTACATATAAAATTTCTGTAATAATTTCTGTGTCCAGAAATTATATTCACTTGAACTTTAAGTATTCTTTTAAGGACAGAGAAAGCCTGCCTACCTCAAACAGAAATGTTCTCCAAATCCCTCCCCAGGGGAGGTAATTGAAGGAGCTTGACAGAGTTGAAAGGATTTGCCCAAGAGCTGCAGGCAAATGACTTGTGTCTTCACCCACTCAAACCAAGTAGGCTAATCCAGCAAAAGGGTGCTAGACTATTCAAACTTCTGGAAGAACCCCGCCTTTGGTAAAGAGCTGTAAGATACTGCAGGTCAGATCTGAATGTTGTTAGGCAACTGCTTTCCATAGACAGTAAAAGCAAACAAAGAATATTTCTTTCACTAGTCTCTAGCTCTTGATGTCCTAAAATATCCATCTCATTCCTTAATAAAAAGAATATAGGTCAGCCTAGCCCAGAGACACTGTATCTCTGATATTGGCAAGACCCTACACAGAGGACTCTTAGTAAATTCCTGTTGGTCAAAACAGCATTATATTCAATCATAGGTAAATGGCATTATGAATGCTATGGGATGATAAGTTTTCAGTTTTACTTGTTTTATTCTTTTGTGTACCAATGATTTTATACCTCACTGGTTTAAGACAAGGTGCCCCAAATGGACTTTGCCCCTACAAAGTATATATGATCCCCTCATCCTCTGTCTACTTGTTGATACCCAAATACAGTTCCCAACTCAAGTCTTGACTCTTCCAGGAAGTTTGCTTTGACTTGTACCCTAAGTATTTTCCCAGCCTTGGTAGGGCGTTCCCTCTAAACCTTAGTCATACAGCATTAATTGCCTGATAAGGCTCTAAAACAGGATAACAGCAGTCATCTGAGAGAGAAAAAAAAGTACCCTTTTCCCATTAGATGAGAAAGCAAGTGGAAATTTGGGACTGCCAAATGACTTTTCAAGGAATTCAACTGTCAACCAAGTGGCCTCTCCTAGGTAACTACTAAATGTATGTAACTTTAGTTTAGTGTTCTATCAAGTAGAAATATACCTGAAATTTCTTTAGCAGCTATGAAAAAAAAATTGTATGTGGTGCCATAGCCTTTCTGGGGAACAAATCCACTTCTAAAACTTATTCTAAGGAATTAATTGCATATGGACACAAAAATACCCATTGCTCTATTGCATTTATATAAAAGGGAAAAAAATGTAGGAACATTTGTAAGTAAATTGTGGTACATCCATTGGAAGAATACCAAGTAGTCATTAAAAACCATGTATAATGATATCTAAAAGTATGGCACAATATTCATAATATGTTGTTAAATGAAAAAAGTTTACATAGTACTCATGATATTATCCCAATTTTGCACATGAAAGAAATTTATGGCATAAATACAAGGAAGATAGCAAAATAATTATCTCTGGGTTTTTATTTATTCTCCAATTATTCTGTAAGAATATGTATTTTTCTTAAGTAAAAAAAGGAATTACTTTTTTTTTAATATAAGATAAATAGCTATAGTAGTAAGAAAAAAAAAGCTATAGTAGGAATTTGGGAAAAGAGAGCCTCTGTAATTGAACACTAATAAAGCTTTAAGCTTTATGACAGCTAAGAAATGGAAAGTTTTCATGTTACATAGTAATTACTGGATAAATTTATCTTCTAAAGAACACTTTTCTTTATCCTCGCAGTAAGCTTGTAAGTTAGGCTTCTACAACGTGAAAACATTTTTATACTGTAAACCATTTTAAGTAGTAGAAAGGAGGAGGAGGATTTGATAGTACTATTTGTACCAGTATCAGTTGTTTTCACTATGCAGCATATACTAAGCTTTCTTCTGACAACTGCACCCTAATTTTCCTCTCTGGAACCACCCAAACTCTCATTCTCATGAAGTCCGTGTGCGAAGGGATGGGCATTAACTCAAGCCTCATCAGTTACAGCATCACACTTCCCAGCCCATAGTGATTGCTTAAGAGACAGGCTTTGACCCAATCACAGCCAATGAAATGCAAAAAATTTTTTCTGAGACTCCTGAGAGAGAAACACATGATCTTTTCTACTGGACTTAAATCTGGGAGGACAAAAAACAAAAGTCTTCTTCCCACCTCTTAAGAGTCTGAAGATGAAGCCAATATAGGGAGAACTAGTTCCAAGAAAAAGAGTGAGATTTGGACTGAGCTTTGAGTCCTTGGATCAAACTATATCTGAAGCTCCGTCCATGCCTGGACTTTTTAGTTGTGTAAGCCAATAAATCCCCCTTTTTTGCTTAAGCTAGGATGGATTGAGCTTTCTGTTACTTGCATCTAAAAGAGTCCTAAATGATATGCTCTCAAGTTCAATATTCATTTCTAAATCTTACAGGGATGATCAAACATACCTTTTAAAAATACTAAATATCCTTCAGAAGGTGAAAAACTCCCATGAGAATAATTAAGGGAATCCCTGATAAAGAAAGTGTTATTACCCCTATTCAGAAATCTGAGGCCAGATGTCTTCTTTTTTTTTCACTTTAATCATCCTCTTTGATTTGATAATTACACTCCTGAATAATAACCCCTTCTTCAGAGTGTTGTTATGAAGAATAAATGAGGCTAAAAATACATTAAAATGCTTAGAAGCATGCCTGACACCCAGGGGGTTCTCCCAAAATTTTAATTTCCCTCCCCTAGAATATCATTGTCAAAAGACTAGACAGTTGAAAATTATTGTACAGTAATTGTTGCACAGTTGTCCAAAATAATGCTCTTGTGCCTCTTTTTAATTGAAACATGATCAGAGCATAGGATTTTTAAAATAAAACATTCCAAAGCAATGATACTGCTGTATTTACAAATGATGGCCCAAAGTACATGACTTGTGAGGAGGCCATCACAATGGGTACCTTTGCAGAACAGTTGCCACAAGAGGAGAGCTGACTCTAAACAGTTTGCCAGACAGGAAGCAGGAAGTCCATGAAGGACCAGGCACAATGATGTGTTCAGTGTGCTGAGAAAACAAGGAGCATGAAAGAGCTCCAGAGAATCTGGGGACCACATCAGCACATGACTACATGGAGATGTATGTCCCAAAACCTGGACTTCTTTCTGGAAGTGTTGCACATGCTTCTAAAAGGATGATGTAGTACAAAGAACATAGGTTTTAAGTCACATGGGCCTAAATTACAATCCCAGTGCTGCCACTTACTGGCTAAGTGACCTTGACCTATTTCTTAAGAAAAATCTGTGACATTTGGATAATGATATGTACCTGGTAGGAGCTCCTTTCCTCCAAAATGTGCTAGTCATTAGGGAAGCTCACAGATAGTCCTGTTCTCCTGCCAGGTGCATGGTAGGTCTGCACTTCCCTATCCCCTTGGAAACTGGGTGTGTTCTTCTGGTTTGCTTTGGGAAATAAAATGTGAGCAGAAGTGCCTTGTATCTATTGAGGTGGAAGCTTTAAGAACCAGAGCATGGTTTGCTAGGTCCCCTTCTACCTGATGAAATGATTCTAGAAGCAAGTGTCAAGATTGAGCCCCTGTCAGCCTAAGCCTCCTGGTGTTTATAATGAACAAAACTCCCCTGAGGAACTGCACCGGATATGGATCATGATCAAGAAATAGATATTTCGTTGTTCCTTACTTCAGCGTAACCAAGTCCATCCTGTTTGATATACCAGGTTAGACCCTTAAACGTACGTGAAGTCATTTAGAGATACATGGCATATAATGTAATTCACTCAAAATGTTGAACCTCTGCATGTATTACAGTCAGAGTTAAGGTACTTCTAGAATTTTAAAAACAAAATTAGGAAGATCCAAAATAAAATGGACATAGTTAGAAAGGGTTAATAATATCTAGTGCCAGTGAAGATGCAGAATGACATTCTCATACCCTGTTATAAGGAGTATAAATTGTATCAGCTTTCCTGAAGGACAATCTAACCCTGTCTATCAAAATTAGACCTACTTTAGAAACTTCTCTTTAGAAAGTTATGCAATATTTATGTAAAGAAGTACATAGACAGATGTTCATTGATGCGCTAGTTGTTAAGAGCAAAAAATTAGAAGTGACCTAAATGTCTAGCAACAGGAAGCTAGTTATATAAAGCATGGTAAATATATTTAAGGTACACTATGCAGCCATGAGGAACACTGAGGTCAATCCATATTTTTTAATACAAATATATCCATGATATATTATTTGTAAAAGGCAAAGTGAAATAGCATATATTATATGATTCAGTTTTCCTAAGTGTGTATTGGCAATACTGACAGAACTACCTAAATGCGACTAATTGATGGATGTCTTTCTGTAATAAGCTACAATTGGTTTTCAGTTTCTTCTTTCTTCCATCTGAGTGCCAGATTCTCTCCTTTTTCTATAATAAATATGTATTTATTAGTTTTTTAGTTATAGAAAAGTGATAAAGCTGTTTTTATTCTATAATGGAAGGGGATGAGTGAGAGGTGAGAGGTAGAGGCAGAAAGAGAGAGACAGTGACCAGGAGACTAATTAACCAAGCAGCGACCAAGAGGTTGTCTGAAAACCATGACTGCAGAGATTGGGAAACACAGTTCTGCTGAAAAGTGATGTTTAAAATGATTGTAACCAAACAATACCAAAAGCTGATCAACTTATTAGACCCTGAAAAAGGACATTTTTTTAAGATTGTTCAGCATGGAGTGCAGGTAGAAAAAAGGAGTCAAGTAGCCAAAATGTGTACCATGTCTAGAGCTGCTTTATCAACAGGACAGCCACTAGCTACATGTAGCTATTGCGCATCTGAGGTGAGGTTAATCCAAATTGAGATGTGCTGTAAATGTAACATCAAAACTGGACTTCAAAGACTTAGTTTAAATTCTCTTTTTTCATTCCATCTCAGTAATTTTAACATAGATTATGTATTGAAATGATACTATTTTGGCTATACTGGGTTAAATAAAATACATTATTTAGATTAACTTCACCTGCTACTTTCTACTTCTTTAATATGGCTACTAGAAAACTCAAAATTCCATATATGGCTCACATTTTATTTCCCTTAGAAAGTACTGGTCTAAGTTACTGTCTAGAGGAAAGATTGTCAGCTCTTGCTTAACTTACCTAGACTAATTCATCTAAAATTCATATTTATCAAATGCACCATAATGTTTTACATCTGGTAGAATGGCTTACCAACACTTTTTTAACAGTTTACATTTTTTTTTCTCTTTGTCCACTTTTGAGCGCTGTCACTATATTTAACCCAGTTTATCTATGGCTACTTCTGTCTCAGTTTGAAGCTAAAATACTAATCAGAAGGTGAGACTATTTGGAGAAAGTTAAATATAGTCAGAAGAAGCAAAAGTTATTTCCTGTGACTAGGAAAACCGCATTTCACACTTCTTTGTTACCTCTTCTATTTCTTTTCACTGAAAAGGGAAAAGGCAGGTGGCTAAGTGCAGAGAACTGGAAAGTGTGAATCAGGCCCCTCTGGTAACATTTAAGCAGGTAGTCATCTCAACCTAAATTCCAGATGGAGTAAAGAGACACTTTTTAAACCACAAGAAGAGCTAGAAGAATATTAAAATGTACTTACTACATAGTTAACAACTTGGACAACAGGATTTTTAAGGAACCAAAGAAGAAGAAAAAAAATAAGATGGCTAGATTAAACCACATACAAACTTAAAACTTCTAGACCTAAAAAAGAACAGAAACAAGAGATGTGAGAAAATAATTATGCCAGGTATCACAAACGTTAAATAAACTTTTTAAAATATGTGGATCTTAGATAAATTGATTAAAAAAATGTTCTGACCCCCAAAAGTAAGAGGCCTGAATCAACAATTCATTGAAAAACTATAACTAGCAAATAACCTCCTGAGAAAATGTTCACTCTCCATTGTAAATAAATGAATGTAAATACAAACAAAAGGAAGTTATCTATTCCACCTAACTGGCAAAGGTGTTATTTGTAATTGTTTTACTTGGAGCTGGTGACAGTGTACTGATTTAAAAATGGGGACTAACATACCTGATGGTTCTCAAAATTTGTATAAGTCATTTGGAAAACATTTGCTCTAAAAAGACTTTGATAAAGCAATTCCACATGTAGGGATCTATCCCAAGGGAAAACATAAACACAAAAATATTTGTCACGGAGTTATTTATAATATTAAAAAATTTGAAACACCTTAGATTTCCCCCCCCCAAAAAGGAAAGGTTTAAGTAAAAGATGGCATAACCACTCAATGAAATATTATTTAGTCAATAACCATGTTCAGACTTACAAACTAACATGAAAAATAGATGATATAAAATTTAGGGAAAAATGAAGATTCAAATTGTATACATCATATGATCATAGCTATGTAAAAACTGTTTATTTACAAAAAGATGGAAGATGTTTGTTATGCTTACTTTTCAGTAGTCAAACCATGATTTATAGTTTTATTTTTATTTTTCTAAACTGCATTTTATTACTACCTTATGAATGATATTAGAGCAGGCCAAATAGCATAAATAAATATTATTGTAGCCTCCCCAAAGACTCCTTATCCTAATCCCCAGAACCTGTAAATATGTTACCTTAGAGAATAAAAGGGAATTTTGCAGGTGTGATTACATGAAGCATCTTGAGACAGGGATTTTCCTGGATTATCTGACCCAATATAATCACAGGGGCCCTTATAAGAGGAGGACAGAAGGGTCGGAGAAGGACCACAGTGTGACGACAGAAGCAGGGGATGTTGTCAGAGATACCTGAAGATCTACCCTGCTGGCTTGAAGAAGGAGAAAGGGACCATGAGCTAAGAAATGCAGGCAGCCTCTGGAAGATGGAAAAGGCAAAGAAACAGATTTCCCCCCAGAGCCTCCAGTAGGAACACAGCCTTGCTAGCACCTTTATTTCAGGACTTCCAATCTCCAGAGCTGTAAGATAATAAAATCTGTAGTAAACCACTCAATTGTGGTAATTAGAGCAGCAACAGGAAACAAAAGTAAATAATATGCTATTTTTATGATAGAAACAAACTTTATCTGGTTGAGATTGGCTTTATTTGGTTAAAAGAAGCTTTCAAATAATGTGTGGGTTAATATTTGTAGTCCAGTATCATTTCATCGTTCGGAAGTCACAAAATATAAAGTGCAGTAGAGCTTAATGTGTTCCGATGACCATAGCTCACCTCTGCACTCTCCTTGTCAACACAGAAATGCCTCACTACAGAGCAATAATCATCGGATTTGGGGTAATTTGCTTAATAATAAAATCTAGTACACACACATCTGAGAAGCAGACAAAAGCAGCAAGAAAGAGAAGCTTTGAAAGGGATAAAGTTGATGAATCATAAATAAAACACCCTGAGTTGAGCAACTCCAGGTTTATGCACATTCAACACTGCACAAAATTTTCCAAAAGGCACATACTACCTTTTTAAAGAAATAGAAAAGCATAAGATAGTTAATGGGCAATGAAAATACAGAACAACTGTTGTCTCCTCCCTTTCTTTCAGCCTGTTCTCCCTTCAGTCCAGTCTCTTGTCACACTGCAGACTTCTGGCTTGAT
Source organism: Smutsia gigantea (assembly GCA_032199065.1). NCBI lineage: Eukaryota > Metazoa > Chordata > Mammalia > Pholidota > Manidae > Smutsia > Smutsia gigantea. Next base: position 22,920 of record JAVSCE010011724.1, on the reverse strand, counting down.
TTCAAGTTGACAGTCCTCCAACTGCTTTGGTCTTGATGTTTCAAGTCACATGGAGAGTCTGCCTCCTGGGCTTGGAGCCCCACCTGTAAATCCACCCCCACCCCCCACCCACCACTCTAGATTTGCTCTACCAATCTTCTGCATTGGGCAATAGTTCTGGTTTTAACTAACCCACCTCTGAAAACCTAACCTTTAGTCTTAGGCTCTGGGAGATGAAGTGGGGACAGGGCTGTGGATGAAGGTGAAGAGGTGGCCAACCTTAGATCAGTAGGCCAAAATGTCTTTGAACTAGGCATAGAGAGGAAAAGGGATGGAGAAAGATGGAGGGAGGGAGTTAGGGAAAAAGAAGGGAAGAAGAAAGGGAGAAAGAAGAGGGACATAGAAGAGAGGAGAGAAGGGGAGAGAAAGGGAAGAGAAAAGGAAAATGAGGGGACAGAACTATGCACATTAAACAGTCACCTTAGGGGAAAAATACTCAGAAAGCTGTGGAAACCATTCCATCATACATGAAATGTTTGGACAAATAGTGATTTTAGGGAAATAGCTTATTACCCGACTTGGCTTACAGGGGCACTGGGGGTGGTGAGTTCACCTATTTTCTGAGACTGCCGGAGCACACGCGCACATGTCCACCACGTGGCAGGGTCGGCACATCCTGAAAGCGGAGGAAAGTGCCTCTGGCCGTCCTCGTGTGGAGACAGTCTGCTTAGATCCCCTAATTATCTGGTTCTGTCTGCACTCATCAAGCAGCCTTCTCATTATAATTTGGCTTCCCATGTAGATTTTCCTATTGGGAGAGAACAGGCTGACCTGTAAGCGGGAGTATTCTGGTCCCACTGGCAGTTAGTCTGCACAGAAATTAATAAATCAGCATTCTCTTGGGAATTTGATTTGCATGTCCACTCGCCAGAGTCTAAAAAATTTTACTGCACTGAAAAAAAAGTTATGTTAATGTGTTCTTTATGGCCTTCTGGGTTGCAAGTCAATGAAACCTGCTTTAGCATAAACACTGTGTAGGGATTTATTATAAGGTGGTAGTGGTGTGTCACAGAACTCAAGGGCAGAAGGAGCAAGCAGGACCAGAGCCAGAAACCAGAAAGCAATCGGGATCGATGCCTCTGCCCTCACCCTCAGTCTGCATCTCACAGCCCTGCTGCTGTTCCCCCTTTTTCCTCACACTGTAAGGCTGCATGGCCACTCATTTCTCCTTCCCTCTCCACATAGGCTTCATTTTTCTCAACCTATGGATTGGCCTTTTCTATTTTCCAGACATGCGTCTGAAGAAGGCTACCTCTTTCCTGCCTCAATGCCAGCAACTTTTATAATAATAATAAAGAAGATATAACCTTGACTCCAGATCTGTGCCATACCACTCACCAGTCTGCTCAGAAGGTGCACAGTCTCTCTTGCTGCGCCCCCCAGCAGCATTTAATGAATACTTCTTCCTGTGCTGGCATTTAAGCTTGTACCCTGTGTAGGGGCTTCTTTTTATGAAATACTGTCAGATAATATTTGTATAATCCTTTATGAAAATGGATCAAATATGATGTAAGGCAGCTGGAGCTATAATTAAGAAATTATAGGATAAAGAATAAAGGCAAGTGAAACACAAAGCAATAGCCAGAGCATTAGTTACTGTTCCCTCTTGCATAAAGAATAGAATTTTCTAGAAGGACATACAACACAGGGCCTATACCCAGAATGCTTTTGCAACATGGTAACAACCTTTTGACTTAACACCTTTTACATTGTACTCTGCTGTTTTGGAATTCATAAGGGTAACATAAATGGAATCAGTAGATACAGTTTTCTTAAATAACAGACTTTATCATTGAATTTACTTTTAGGTTCTTAGGGAGTAGTAGAAACCCCCAAAATGCGAAAGAAAATAAAGTTATGAGCACGGAAATAGCTCTCAGACATAACTGTGTCTGGCCTGCCGGATGCAGCAAGAAGAAATTAATTAAAAGAACAAAATAGTGATGTTGTCAGCTTTTAGGAAAACGCAACCGTGATGAAGAAAACTCTGAGAATCTGCTAAAAACAAGTGACTCTTCAGCAAACTATAGTCAACAAATGGTAACTGACCTGGCAGCAGCCATTGAAGCATTCCATGGCTGCTTCCCTACCCGGCCTCCCACTGTCAAGTATTCACCCCACCACAACATGTTTGCCATGGCTACCCTCAACCTGGAGCCTCATTTGGTACCTCATGCTAACCTCCATGCCTCACTTTTCCATCACTCCTGTCACCCAGGATGTCAGCTGGCTTTTCCTTTCACCTCTTCTCTAACCAGAACCCCTACCCTCTCCCAGCCATTTTCCTTGGGACTTTGGAACCTGTGGCAAACAAAACTCCCACTCATCAGTCTCTGAAGATTGTTCTTCTGTTTTTCTCTTGGACTAAAACCTGTCTTCTCTCTGCTGCAGGTAGAATTTGTCCCTCAGAAAGACATGTTGAAGTCCCAATCCCCATTATATCAGAAGGTGAGCTTATATGGAAATACGATCATTGTAGATGTAATTGGTTAAGATGAGGTCATACTGGAGTCTGGTAGACCCCTAATCCAAACATCTGGTGTCCCTACAAGAAAGCAGTGGTGTGAAGACAGAGACTCAGGGAGAGCGCCATATAAGGATGGAGGATTGACATGGTGCATCTACAAGCCAAAAATATGCCAGATTGCTGGCAAATCACCGAAAGCTGGGAAGAGGCATGGAAGGAGTACCATATGGTTTTCAGAGAGAGTATGGCCCTGCTAACACTTTGAAACAATAAATTGCTGTTGTTTTAAGCCACCCAGTTTGTGGTATGTACCAGTTTGCACCTCCATAAATAGCACACGAGAGTACCTATCTCCCATACCTATGCCAACATTGTTTTGTATATTAGCCTTTCTAAATTTTGCAATTTGATAGTTAAAAAATTCTGATTTTAATTTGTATCTTCTTGATTATTAATAAGGTTAAACATCTTTTTATAAGTTTATCAACCATATTTACTCTTCTTTGAATTGCTGTTCAGAGATTTTCCCATTTTCCCTATTGGGTGGTTTTCTGTTTCTTACTGATTTGTAATAGCTCTTAAAATATTATGATCATTACTGCCGCTAGGCATATTTCTTCCAGCTTACTGTTTATCTTTTAAGAGATTGTTAATGTGTTTTTTCCCTGAGGAAAATTTTTTAATACTTATAAAAGCAGTCTTTCCATTTATAGCTTCTGGGCCTTGTGTTTGCTTAAGAAAGAAATTCCTCCACCATTTCTACCCTAAGATTATAGATTTTTTTTTCTATTATTTTTAAAAGCATCAGCTACTCTTCAATCCTTGAGGAGTATATTGTTCTAAATAGCTGTGAGAAAGGGACCTACTTCAATATTTTTCCAAATGTTTAACCAATTTTCAAATTGTATGGTGATTAGTTCATTTTAATCACAATTATTTGAGATGCCATTTTTCAAAAATATCAAACATTTGTAATTCTTGATTTTCTTTACAAACAGAGCTGTTTGCATTAATATTGCATTATCTTATTTTTATTACTTACACAGTTTTATATCTTGATATTTAGTATAGAACATACCCTCAAAATGAAGAGCTATATCTTGTGCATTTTTTATTCAATAATAACATTAGAATAAGCTTTTCAAATTACATAAGTAATAATGTTGAGGCTTTGGTTGTGATTAGACTCAATTTATGGGTTAAATGTAGGAGAATTAGCACTTTTATAATATTGAATCTTTTCATTCTGGAGCATTGTGTTTTTCCATTTACTTAGAACCATGATTTAGGTCTTTATTTAAGATTTTCAGTGTATTTGTATAGTTTTCCTTATCTAAATCTTAACATTTCTCAAAAAGTTATTTCTTGGTACTTCATAGTTATGGTTGCTATTATGAATAAGATTCTTTTCATTCTAATTTTTTATTGGTTGGAGAAGAGTTATTAATTGACTTATTGACTTATTTGGTTGATATGCTTATGAATTCTCTCTCATCTCTCTCCATGTCTCTTTTATTTTCCATTTACTGTGGAAGATTTCAAACATATGTAAAGTAAGTAGAATAATTGTGAACCTCCATGTAATCATCTCTAAGTTTCAACAATTACCAACATTCTGCCATTCTTGTCTCTTCTATACATCTATCTACTTACCACTTTCTACTCCCAAATTTGATTGCTATTACTTTTTACAGTTTTTTAAATTAAAAAATTAAATGCTTTTTTTGGTAATAATTATAGATTCACATGAAGTTGTAAGAAATAATAGAGATTCTCATGTACCCTTTACATACTTTTCCCCAACATCTTGCAAAACTATAATATTATAACCAGGATATTAACACTGATGTAGTCAAGATAAAGAGCATTTCCATCACCACAAGGGTCACTCATGTTGCCCTTTATAGCCACACCTACTTCACTCCTGATCCCACCCCTAGTTAACCCCTCACAACCACTAATCTTTTCTCCATTTTCATAATTTTGTCATTTCAAAAATGTTAAAAAAATGGAATCATACAGTATGCAACCTTTTTAAGCCTGGATTTTTTCATTTAGCATAATTATCTGGAGATTCACCCAGATTGCATATTGATCTTTTTTCCTTTTTATTGCTGCACAGTATCTCATGGTATGACTGTACCATGCAGACTGTGTATCAATCTTTTGTTCTTTTAGCCATTCACACCTAGGACATCTGAGTACTTTCCAGTTTGGGAATATTATGAATAAAGCTGCTATAAATGTTCATGTACAGGTTTTTGTATGAATATGAGTTTTCATTCTCTAGGTTAAATGACTAAGAATACAGTTGTATGCATAGCATATCCAGTTTTTTAAGCTGCATGTCTAGTTTTTTAAGAAGCTGCCAAACTGTTTTCCAGTTTAGCTGTACCATTTTACATTCCCACCAGCCATGTATGAGAGATCCAGTTTGTTTGCATCCTCACTAGCATTCAGTGGTGTCTCAATTTTCTGTTTTAGTCATTCTGATAGGTACATAGTGATATCTCATTGTGGTTCACATGTGATATTTGCATTGTGGTTTTAATGAACAAAACCATACCCAGTGGCTAGTGGTGTTGAACATCTTTGCTTATTTGCCCTCTGTATATCCTCACTAGTGAAATATGTCTTCATGTCTTTTTTTTTTTACCTTTGAGCTTTGAGAGTCCTTTATATATTCTAGATACTAGTCTTTTGCTGAATAAGTGATTTTCAAATATTTTCCCCTAGCTTGTCTTTTCATCCATATCACATGGGCTTTCATAGTTTTTGAAGGCCAGTTTAACAAGTTTTATGGGTCATGTCTTTATGTTGTCCAAGAAGTCTTTGCTTAATCCTAGATCCTGAAGATTTTCTATTTTTTCTCCAAAATGTTTATTGTTTACATTTTATATTCAAGTCTCTGATTCATTCTGATTAAATTTAGTCATGATGTGTGAGACTTCAGTCAAGGTCCTCCTTTTCTTTCCCTGTGCGTGTCCCATTGCTCCAGCACCATCTTTTGAGAAGGATACTTCCCTGAATTGAATTGCCTTTGCTCCTTTGTCATTTGGAATATTTGCTGCAGGTCTATTTCTGGGTTCTCTGCTCTATTTCATTGGTCTCTGTGTCTCTGCCCAGTCTGAAATTGGGCAGGCTGACTCTTCCCGCTCTATCCTTTTCCAAAATGGTTTTAGCTATTTGCCTTTTAGAATAATTTTGTCTAATATGCAAAAAAAACTTGCTGGAATTTTGATAGGAGTAGCGTTAAAACTATGACAATCTGGGGAGAATTGACATCTTTACTATGGGAGTCTTCCAACTGCTGAACATGGCATGCTCTCCATTTATTTAGATCCTCTTTGACTTCTTTCATCAGCATTTTGTAGTTTTCAGCATATATGGCCTGTGAATATTTTGTTAGATTTGCACCTAAATGTTTCGTTTTTTTCTTTGAGTAATTGTAAACAGTACTATATTAATTTTGGTAGTCATTGCTAGTATAAAAAGAGATAAAATTTATATACCCTGAAGTACAGTAATCTTTGTTCTTTCTTAAACAAGAAAGGCTTTCTATTTAAAGGCAAAACAAATAGCATAAACACACATACAGACCACAGAGAGATTGTTCACTGGGCTCTATGGATAGAAAACCTGCAGTACCCAGGACACACTAGCAAAACAGTGTAACTTATGACAAGCAGTAATAAATGACTAGGGTTACATTATAATAGTTCCAGTAACTGAAATATCAAATGATATTTCCTAGGAGAGAATACACGGGTTAAAACATAGTAATTTTGTTTTCACGATTACTGAAACTGTTAAGCCCTTACACCTGAAATTCAAGAAATTGTTAGCTTAATAATCTGTGGGAAACTATGCTCTGCTTGATTTTCAAAAGTTAAACTAACCTTGTATTCTTGGGATAAACCTTACTCAGTCGTAAAGAAGCACTGGCCACAAACACCATCTATGCCGATCATGACCCTATTGTCTCTTAGCTCCAAGTCCACCTTCTATACTCTGTGACCCTGCGGTTAATTCTCCACAGCTTATTTCCCAGACTCCTTTGTCAGATTGCTTCTTCTTAGGTTCTGCAGTATGGGGCACTATAGGAAGACTGGGAGTAGGGAGTTGGGGAGGACCCACCTCCAGTTCCTGTTGCTCTTGTTAGTGTTACAGGGTCTGCAGCCCTTCACCTGCAGAGCACCCTTCACCTCCGCAGGGGGCAGTTGGTTCTAGCCTCCAGCTGCTTTCATCGCTACTGGACCCAGTCAGGTGGTTCCACCCTCTGCAGAGGTTTGAGCCCTAGTTCTGTGAGGTCTCTATTTTGGCCTTCCAGGTTCTGGTTACCACATTTTCCTCCCTTTGTTCCTGCAGTCCTAGGGGTGGTAGCTGCTTCCTGCAGTCCTAGAGGTGGTAGCTGCTTCCTGCAGTTATTGCTTTTAGGTTACCTGAGCATTTACTTTTTGCTTTTTCAGCCCTATAACACCAGGATAAGCACTTTCCCTATAATAAATTCCCTATGCTGAAATACCTGCTGTGGCTTGTCTTTCTAACTGGACTCTGATATGAGGAACAGCTGTAATTTCAGATCAGTACTGCTTAATTATGAAAATGTTAAAGTTGTTCTTTCTATTCCTCGAGATAGAATTCTGGGATTAGTTTGTAGATGTTCTTAGCCTTGAACGAAGTGCTTAATTCCTTGTCAATGGAGAAAGGATTCTGGTAACCTATAACATCGAGTAGGATCATGATTAATTAAAGCATCTCTCTGCTTGAGAAGTACCTATTGAAGTAGTTACCTTCAAAACCAAGTGGATGTTGCACTTAGCCATTATGTAATAATGATGACAGAAGGACTGTAAGGTGGGTTGATATTCTATGACTGACTAGAAAACTGACAGAAAATGACAAACTCAAGGCTTTAAAGTCCAAGCTCAAGTCACATTCAGACGATTAGAGAGCTTTTATGGAAACCCTAAAAAATATATATATATCTTATTTTATATAGCTATAAGACCATCTTCATTAAAAATATGACTGGTTGGGTTTATAGAATGAGAATGGAAATTAAATTCACAGACTCACCAAGCTGTCATGTGACAGGGCACTGGGAACAAGCAGATTTTGAGAGTTGGCTTGGCCTTGAAGCTGAAGTCCCACGTCTCTCTGAGCAAGCAGAAGCAGCCCCTCTTCTTATGAATGAGAAGAATGAGCTTTCCTTCTTGAAGACTTTATAATCACCATATTTGAGGCAGTTGCCTTGCAAGGGGGTACTTTTTCTCCTCAAGACCCCTCCTCCCTGTCCATTATTTCCTATTGTAGACCTAAACTAAAGTCAGATCTCAGCATGCTCCTGCAGAACAAATGAAGATTCTGACCTGAGAAGAAATCATTACACTTCAAAATAAATTCAGGAGTTTGATAATTCATATTAGTAGAAACCCAGGAAATAGGTGTGGGAATAGATTCTAAGGGTGCTAGGCCAAAAAGAACAGAGTAGAGCTTTGTATCGGGATGAATATATTAATATGAGTACATTTACCAGATATTCTGGATTTAATGTTTTAGCTAAAGCTAGAAATGGCTCTTGTAGCTTGCTTGGATGATTAAATTTTGGATTCAGTGGTGGCCTACATTTAATGAAGTTTGGTGCAAGAACTTCCCTGGGATAGTATGTGGAAGGGCTCCAAAGGCTAAGTAGGTAGGAATATTGGAACAGGTTTTCATGTGTGACCTGCTGTGATATTGTGACTTACAATAAGAAATATGTATTTGGTCTTTGTCCCCTTTTCTGGCACAGAGCTCCTGAAACCCTTGGAATTTCCTAGGTGATAAAAATAATAAAAGTGTATTGATGTTTATAACAAACACTTCTCAACATCCCTGAGTTTATGTTAATGAGGTGACTTTTGGAAAGCACCTAAGGATGGGAGCTGATTGCCAGGGAACCAACCCTGTGATCAGAGAGTCAGAACTTTCAGTCCCACCCCCTGACCTCCAGGGAAGGGAGAGGGACTGGAGACTGAGTCCAGTCACCAGGGGCCAGTGATTTAATCAGTCATGCCTATGTAATGAAGCCTCCATAAAAACCCAAAAGGATGGGGTTCAGAGAGCTTTTGTGTTGGTGAACACACCCATGTACTCGTACTGGGAGGGTGACAGGAGCTCCTGTGCTCAGAACCCTCTCAGGACTCACTCTGTGTGTCTCTTCACCTAGCTGTTCATCTGTATCCTTTATCATATCCTTTATTATATTTTTTAAAAACCTGGTAAACATGTTTTCCTGAGTTCTGTGAACTGCTCTAACAAATAATTGAACCCAAGGGGGAGGAGGTCCTGGGAAACTGATTTGTAGCCAAGTCAGAAGTTGTGGGTAACCTGGGGACCTTCTACTTGAGGTAGGCATCTGAAGCGGGGGGCTGTCTCATGGGACTGAGCCCTTAACCTGTGTGGCCTGCACTAACTCCAGGCAGACAGTGTCAGAATTGAGTGAAATCGTAGGACACCTAGCTGGCGTTGCACAGAATTACTTGGTGTGGAGAAAACCCTCACATCCAGTGTCACAAGCATTGTGAGTGTGCTGGTGGTGTGAGAGTAAAGGAGACACACAGAAGTGAGTCTTCCTACTCAGTTCATGTCACCTCCCTCACATCTACTAAGAAGTCCCAGAGGAGACTTCCTTTCTTAACATATTAAGAAATGTTTTAGTAAGGAAGATACTAGGATCCCTGACAAGCTCTATGGTGTCTGTCCTCTGTAGTGCAAGAAGGAAAGTGAAATATAAATACAAATATAAATATAAAGTGAAAGTGAAATACTGGCATTGAGATGGGCATAATACCACTTTCATTCACCTCTTAATAACCTCCCTCTGCCTCTTTTTCTGTCATAGCCTTACTTATGTAAACATGTAGCCTTACTCTCCTGGAATTGCTACAAGAAGTTTTTGCATTCCAGATCTCTAATATTTTTACCACTGACTGCTGTATAACTCTGGCAAGTAACTTTAGGAAAATAGGAATTTCAAGATTGCTGAGTATAATAAGAGCCCAACACCCAGGTGTTCACAAACACTAGCTCCTAGTTACCAAAAATAAAAAGGAGAAATGGGGACAATTGTCTAAGAAACTAAGATACTGTGTTATCAGGACCATTAGCCATTTTGCCAGTCTCCCAGAACTTATAACTCCATCAATGATTTGCTTTTTAAAATTTCAAATTAAGTCACCAGAATTGATATAGAGAAAACAGTTACTTTTATCACTCTTCAAAGAAAAGAAACTACATTGGATATTTAGGGGAAGTGAACTTATTTTATTCTAATTTTACTAGAATGATTTTTGGGTCCTCAGAATTATTGAAACATTATCAGTTTGCTGAAATACCTTACCTTATCACTGATTTATTAATCATTTCTTTACTAGACTGAGAATAACAAGTCCCTTCTGAAAGGAAAAGAAAATTTGTAATAGTCTGAAGGAGAGTCTGTCTTGATATGTATCTAAGCTTTTTAAAATCCAATACCAACCTTTTCTTTCGTAAATTGTACCCAACCTGGGTTAGTACACTTAGGTCTTGCTGATTAAATAATGACTAAATGCTTAATCATCAGTGAGAATCTGAATGCTTGTCCTGAGGCTTTGCCTTGCCTTGAAACCCTGCATATCACCACTTCCTCATCGTTTCAGACCAGCAAGGGCCCTGGCAGGACTTGGGACTTCGTAATTCCCAGAGGAAGAAAGTTCCTGCCACAGTGTACAAAGAGTATATTTGCCTAAGGGTGGGGAGTCACAAACTGAAATCAGATTTTTTCTTTTCTTTTCATTATAGGTTATTCATTTACTCTCCCCACTTCTCTCAGATTTGTATGGGGCCAGGCCAGCAGCTTCATGTCAGACTGGATTGTACAGGAACCCTTCTGTTTTGCTTCCCCAAACCAGCTGGCACACTGTCAGAGTTATACAGCAGTCAGTGGTAAAAATATTAGAGATCTGGAATGCAAAAACCTCTTCTTGTAGCAATTCCAGGAAAGAAAGGCTACATGTTTACATAAGTAAGGCTATGAGAGAAAAAGAGGCAGAGGGAAGTTATTAGGAGGTGAATGAAAGTAAACTCTTTCCCAGAGTTTACTGATGGATTTTAGGGATGGATGTTCCCTGAGGGCTTGAGCTCCATGAAAGGTATGAAGAGATTTACCCACGTAGCTGATGAAGTTATGGCACTTCATCGCTGTGATGTGTCATCCTCCCTTCCACTATGGTTGCAGTGGGGACACCATCAGTGTTGGTGTTCCCACCCCTCCATCTTTTTTTTACCTCAGAAGGTAGAAACCAACCATGGTAAACAAGGCAAGTATAGCACTGATTCTCCAATCTGTTGTCAGGGTCACTTTACACTTTTAAAAATTATTGGGAACCCCAAAGAACTTCTGTTTATGTGGGTTATATCTATTGATAGCTCCTGTATTATAGATTAAAATTAGAGAAATTTTTAAGTATTTATTTTTAAATAACAATAATAAACCCATTACATGTTAGTGTAAATAACATATTTTATGAAAATTGCTATATGTATTTCAAAGCAAAAAAAAAATAGAAGGGTACATTTTACAAATTTCTTTAATAACTATTTAATAGAAGCAATTGGATTTCCACATCTGCTTCTAGTCAGTCTATTATAATATATTGTTTTGGTTGAAATCCAGCATCACACAGATTATATGATTACATCACATAATTACATGTCACACAGATATGTAATTGGAAAAGGGAGGAGTAATTTAATTCAGATAAATGTGGATAATCTCTTTGATAGCACACCAAAACTTGACAAGTGCAGGTTTCTTAAAGGATGGTTTAAATGTAGAATCTGAAACCCTAGCAGTGATTCTATTACATTAAAATCAAGTGGTCTCTTTTGTGCCTTGAACTTTCCAATTACCCATGCATAACTTTGTAACATCATACATTGATCATTTGGGAAATACTGGCTCACTGAATTATTAAATCTTTCAAGTGTTGTGAGAATATACCATATCAAAAAAAAAATCATTCAGTAGTATTTCCATTGATCAAAAAAGTCTTAAGTTATATGGGGACCCTGTCAGGTTTCCAGGGGCATATACAAGTTTTCCTAAATCCTGATTTTCTCTTGAAAGCTAGAATGTTATCATTCCCAACAAATACTATCAGCTATTTTCCTTACAGTGACAGGCTCATTACATTCACTTTTGAGAAAATGTCTGCCAGATATCCAAGGCTGAATTACTGCAGTTTGTCTGCTCTTTCAATAAATAGTGGTGTTCCATGAAAAAAGCAGGCTAAGTCCTCTTAAAAGCAATGGAAACAATGTACAAGTGCTCTTTCTTGAGACAATCTTATATTTGGTATTGAACAAAAGTGCTTTATACATCCTACTTTGTCACACAAAATATTTAAAGGACCCAAAGGTTTATATTTTAATAACATAATTTTTGCTGCTTCATCAAGGGCATTCTTATGTGAAACTGGTCTTCTTTTTCTGCGAGTGTCTGGTGATGAAGAATATAATGACTACCAATACCAGTGAGGTGCCTAAGGCATCAGCAGTTTTACCACAAATGTCAGCTCAGTGAAAGAAAACAACATCTTAGCTTGTTTTGAAAATCATTTTTATTTCACAGGCCTCACACACTGAGAACTGCTGGTCTATAGGACCAGCCTATGAGACAGTGACACAATCCTGAAATTTACAACTTTTAATATGATTATCTTGGGCCTCCTCCAACCTACTCTTTATGTCCTTGCTGTGCTGATTTATTCTTCTAAAATTCTTTTGGGGAAACCTGTCTACTCCCCTGTCCTCTTCTGCCTATGTTGGGTGCTTAACTCTGACACTAACTACCTTTTTATCAGTTTGATCAGTAAGTCAAATATTTAATTTAGACATAATTTTTAAAATATACATCGAGTTATATTCATCCCACCTGCTTCCAGAAATTCATCAACATTTCTTTTGTGGTGAGAACGTTCCTCTTGATTTTTCTAGTACTGTTATTTGTTTTCTCTCTCTCTCTCTCTCTCTCTCTCTCTCTCTCTCTCTCTCTCTCTCTCTCTCTCTCTCTCTCTCTTTGGTTTAATGTCTTTGTTATTTCAACAGCATTTTTGGAAGGAAAAATAGAAAAAAATGGATTCTATTTGTTAATGTCTTAAATCCAGAGGTATTCCTTTTATTTGGAAATAATGGGAATTTAGATTTCCCACTAATTTATATGGATCTTTCTCCCAGCTAGCTTGGCTTGGTAAGTGAGGTTTTTGGTTCTTTATGACTCAGAGATACACTTTTCAACTCACTGTCAACTCTGGCCTTGCAGCCTCCCTCCAGAGTTCATTTCAAGGGAAGGGAGGTTATACAAGCCAGAGATGTCATAGTGCATCAGCGTTTCTAGCTGGCTGAAGCCCAGAGCAATGTTCTGTTCTTACTCCAAACAGTTATTCATTGAACTTGGCAGCAGGCATCGGGCCTGGCTCTTAAGGTCCTGTTTAAAATATGTCTATCCTTTTCAGTATGTTTTCATGACCTCATATTGTCTGGCTTGAAATTAAGATTAAAATATCTTTCTTTCCACCAAGTTCTAAATCAAACAAATAATATGGAAATTTTTGTGAGAGACATATTTGTTGGAAGGGGCACTATAGCATGAGAGGAGGCTACATATTATCAGTTGACTGAGTGATGCAGAATTCAGGATAATGTCATCATTCACAATCAGCTTTTTTGCATGTGAAAATATTAGCAGCAATCAAGGTCTTCAAGGCCAGGGAAGATTAGACTCTCTATTGTATTTATATTGGATAATTTTTACTTCAACAGAGATAAAGTTCACAAGGATTCCATCCGAGGATTGAAGTTTTCTACAGTAAGTAAAATATTCAGATGTCAGAGGGATTTTTCTTCTAGGAAGATTTTCAGAAAAGGTATATTAATTCAATTCCTATTGATGGTGTCAGCTTCACTTTTAGTACTTTGATATATCATACAGACATTTTTTTTAAGTTCCTATTCAGTACTAGAAAAGAAATTGTGTCAAGGCAAAAAAGCTCTTGAGGTGATAATGCTGCTCAGCTAAGAATAAATTAGTAAGTCAACATTCACTAGTCTGGGTAAAATGGCTTTGAAGAACTGAGCATTTCTATATGGCTTTTAATAGTTACAAATACAGCAAGAATATGAGTACTAATCTTTCGTTCACAGCACAACCAACATGGTTAATAAGAAGACAAGAGTGTTCAGCACCCATAGCAGTAACAACAGCAGCATTTTTCAAAGTTCTTTTAAGGAGGCTGTGGAAGAGCAGATGATCATTCAGTAAATATTCATTCCCTCCCCTCCAACTCTTATGGTAGGGGTAAGTATTCTTCCCTTTCCCGCTGGTGCTGGGCTTGGCTGTGTGATTTGCTCTGGCCAGTGGTTCATAGGCAGAAGTGGTAACATATAACATGTGAGCCTGGGCAGAAGGGGAATCATGTGCATCCCGTCATTGCTCCAGGAGTTTTTGTCCTCTGCCATGAGAAGAAAATGCCCCAGGTAAGCTGTTACTCTTTCTGCCTGACTCTCCTAGCTTTCCCACACACGTGTGGCCTGAAGCAGGCTGTCTCAGCCAATCTGAAGACCTGTGAGCATGAGAATAAATGTTTATTGTTGCATGGCAGTTTTATGGTGGTTTATTCTGCAGCAAAAGCTGATTTGTCCAGGAATACATGGCATTTCCTAGACATATAATTGCTTCCTCTAGGATATTAAAGTAGAAGGTACTATTATTACTGAGTTGCTAGGTAAGGCAGAATTTTCAAAATTTTGCCAAGAGTTTCTTCCTTGACCCACTGATTGTTAGAATGTGTTTAACTTCCATGTACCTGTGAATTTTCTTCTATTATTTATTTCTAGTTTCATTCCACTGTGACTGAAGAAGGTACTTTATGATTTCAATCCTTTCAAACTTACTGAAACTTGTTTCATGGCCCAGCATATGGTATGTGCATTTGAGAAAATGTTTTTCTGCTGTTATTAAGTGGAATGGTTTATATATGTCTATTAGGTCTAGTTGGTTTATAGTGTTGTTCAAATCTTCCATTTCCTTGTTGATCTTCTAATTCTTCTATCCATTATTGAAAGGGATTATTGAAGTCTCCAATTATTATTGTAGAACTGCCTATTTCTCTTTTCAATTCTGTCAGTTTGCTTCATGTATTTTGGGGGTTCTATTGTTATGTATGTGTTTATATCTGTTACCTTCTTGTTGGACTGAGCCCTTTATTGTTATGTAATATCCTTCTTTATCTTTCTGATCAGAGGCTCTTTCTGACCTACAGTGGTAAACTGGATATTCAGCCTATCTCACTGCCCACTAGCATCTATTTTAAACATATCTTTTATGCAATAATTCCTTTAACATTTACTGCACAAAAAGGTATGAATGAGATTGGTATTTCAAGGATGGAAATAAACCCAGTGTGGCTGGACATATTAGTATCAATTGGATTCAGAAAGATGGACAAGAGTCATATCATGTAGGGCTTTTAAGATAGCATAAGTAGTGTGGATCTTATTCTCAATGAAATGAAAATTCAGTGGAGCATTTCAAGCTTGGGAGTTATATTTTTAAAAGTTCACTCTGTGAGCTGTATGAAGAATGGGTCACAGGCAGGCACTAGTGGAGGGCCAGGAGAACTGTGAGCCTTTTTCTATAGTCCAAACAAGAGATGTTGATGACTTGGACCCAAGAGGCAATAGTGGAGATGGAGAGAACTACAGACTTGTAAGATATGTCTTGGATATAGAATGGATAGGACTTGCTGATAGATTTATATAGGAAATGGGGGAGAGGACTCATGGACACCTCTTAGATTTTTATTTATTTTGGCTTGAACACCTGCATAGCTTTTCCTGAAGAAAGGGGAAGAGTAATAGCAGGTCTTCTTTATTTGCTTATAAGATTAGTTACTGGGGAGGGATTAAAGATGGCAGCATGAGAGGTGAGACACAGACTTCCTCCTAAAACCACACATAATATGAAAATATAATTAATACAGCTAATGCTGAAAGAGCAACAGGAAAGAGGACTGCACCAGACTGCATACACCTGGAGAAAACAGAAGACCTCACAGAACAGGGTAACATACCAAAGCTGTGGCCCAGTGGGACCCAGGCCGTTCCCCCACCCCAGCTCACTGGCGGGAGGAAGAGAAACCGAGCAGGGAGGGAGTGGAGGCCTGGGACTGCTGAATACCTAACTCGGGAGATATGCTCTGGGAGCACAAACCTACAATTCATGGTGCTTACATGACACTCTTGTGATTATGGGGTTGGAAGGCTAAGAAAGGCAGAATTCCTGGAGAGACTGAGATTCCAGCTGCTTGTGGAAAGCAGGGATCCATATCTGGCTGCTCTGGAACAAAAGAAAGGTGGGCAGTCTGAGAGACTTCCTAACAAGGAAGCCCTTAGCAAGAGGGCTGCTAAAGGGGCAAGGATTGCACAGAGCTTACTGCTCAGGAGAGAGGACAGGTAGACAAAATTGTCTGGGTGCACTCTGCCCAGCACGTTGGGAGCTTTGCCATATAGACTCTCATATTAGATGAGGAAAAAGAAATCTTCCTCCTTAGACGATTTTCAGGTGCACCAGCTCCCTAGCTGGCTACACAGCTCCAAGGACCCACTCCATGATAGGCAGCCTACTGCACATTTCTCCCGGGCAGCCCCACCTGCCTCGCAAACCGGCAAACCCTACCCTGCCGTTAGACCAGCCAAAAGGAAGATCTGTCTACAGCAACTACAAATGCAAAGCATACAGGCTTATACCTGTGTGCTCAGCCCACTGGTTCAGGCAGTGGAGACAGGCATAGCAGCCAGGAAGCAGGAAACAGCTCTTTCCTCCCCCCAGACACCAATACCACACCCCTGCGACCCCTGATATTGCTTCAGGGGCTGAGCAGCTCCAGGAAGTAGAACTTCTGGGCACAAGAGGGCACCATATACAAATATGAAACACCAAGGAATCTGGTTCAGAGTAAAATTTTTAATACAACTCCCGAGACTTAAATGACATTGACCTCATGACTCTTCCTGAAAGGGAGTTCAAAATAAAAATCATTAACATGCTCATGGAGGTACGCAAAGATATTCAAGAACTCAGGAATGAATTCCGGTTGGAGATCCAATCATTGAAGAGCACAGTGGAGGATATTAAACACAGATTGGATATGGTGGAGGAGACAATAAATGAAATAGAAACTAGAGAAGAGGAATACAAAGAAGCTGAGGCACAGAGAGAAAAAAGGATCTCTAAGAATGAAAGAATATTAAGAGAACAGTGTGACCAACCCAAATAGAACAACATTCACATTATAGGCGTCCCAGAAGAAGAAGAGAGAGAAAAAGGGATAGAAAGTGTCTTTGAGGAGGTAATTGCTGAAAACTTCCCCAATCTAGGGGAGGAGATAGTCTCTCAGGCCATGGAGATGCACAGATCTTCCAACACAAGGGACCCAAGGAAGACAACACCAAGACATATAGTAATTAAAATGGCAAAGATCAAGGATAAGGACAGACTATTAAAAGCAACCAGAGAGAGAAATAAGATCATATACAAAGGAAAGCCCATCAGGCTGTCATCAGACATCTCAACAGAAATCTTACAGGTCAGAAGGGAGTGGCATGATGTATTTAATGCAATGAAGCAGAAAGGCCTTGAACCAAGAATACTTTATCTGGCAAGATTATCAATTAAATTTGAAGGAGGGATTAAACAATTTCCAGATAAGCAAAACCTGAGAGAATTTACCTCCCACAAACCATCTCTACAGTGTATTTTGGAGGGCTTCTATAGATGGAAGTGTTCCTAAGATTTAATAGCTGTCACCAGAGCTAATAAAACCACAGTAAAGAAAGTAGAACAGCTAATTATTAAGCAAATGCAAAAATTAAAATAACTATATCCAAAGTCAATCAAGGAATAGACAAAGAGGACAGAATAAGACACTTAATATATAAAGAATGGAGGAGGATGAAAAAAGAGGAAGAAAAAAAAAGAACCTTTAGATTGTGTTTGTAATCGCATATTGAATTAAGTTAGACTCTTAGATAGTAAGGAAGTTAACCTTGAACCTTTTTTTAACCATGGATGTAAAGCCTGCAATGCCAATAAGTACATACCTATCGATAATCACCCTAAATGTAAATGGACCAAATGCACCAATCAAAAGACATAGAGTCACTGCATGGATAAAAAAACAAGACCCATCTATATGCTGCCTACAAGAGACTCACTTCAAACCCAAAGACATACACAGACTAAAAGGGAAGGGATAGAAAAAGATATTTCATGCAACTAATAGGGAGAAAGAAGCAGGAATTGCAGTATTTGAATCAGACAAGACAGACTTCAAAACAAAGAAAGTCACAAGAGACAAAGAAGGACATTACAAAGTGATAAAAGGGTCAAACCAACAAGAAGATATAACTATTATAAATATCTATGTGCCCAACACAGGAGCACCTACATATGTGAAACAAATACTAACAGAATTAAAAGGAGAAATAGAATGCAATGCATTCATTCTAGGAGACTTCAACACTCCACGTACTCTGAAGGACAGATCAACCAGACAGAAAAGAAGTAAGGAGACAGAGGCACTGAACAACACAATAGAACAGACGGACCTAACTGACATCTACAGAACTCTACACCCAAAAGCAGCAGAATACACATTCTTCTTAAGTGCACATGGAACATTTTCAAGAATAGATCATATACTAGGCCACAAAAAGAGCCTCAGTAAATTCAAAAAGATTGAAATTGTACCAACCAGTTTCTCAGACCACAAAGGTATGAAACTAGAAATAAATTACGCAAAGAAAATGAAAAATCCCACAAACACATGGCGTCTTCCCACAAACACATGGAGGCTTCACAACATTCTCCTAAATAACCAATGGATCAATGACCAAATAAAAACAGAGATCAAGCAATATATGGAGACAAATGACAACAATAATTCAACACCACAAAATCTGTGGGACAAAGCGAAGGCCGTGCTAAGAGGAAAGTATATTGCAATAGAGGCCTAACTCAGGAAAGAAGAACAATCCCAAATGAACAGTCCAAACTCACAATTAACGAAACTAGAAAAAGAAGAATAAATGAGGCCCAAAGTTAGTAGAAGGAGGGACATAATAAAGATTAGAGCAGAAATAAATAAAATCGAGAAGAATAAAACAATACAAAGAATCAATGAAAGCAGGAGCTGGTTCTTCAAGAAAATAAACAAAATAGATAAAACCCTAGCCAGACTTATCAAGAAAAAAAGAGAGTCTACTCACATAAACATAATCAGATATAAGAAAGGAAAAATCACGATGGATACCACAGAAATACAAAGAATTATTAGAGAATACTATGAAAAATTATATGCTAACAAACTGGATAACCTACAAGAAATGGACAACTTTCTAGAAAAATAAAACCTTCCAAGGCTGACCCAGAAAGAAACAGAAAATCTGAACAGACCAATTACCAGCAATGAAATTGAACTGGTAATCAAAAACCCACCTAAAAACAAAATGCCTGGACCAGATGGCTTCACACTGAATTTTATCAAACATTTAGTGAAGACCTAATACCCATCCTTCTTAAAGTTTTCCAAAGAGTAGAAGAAGAGGGACTACTTCCAAAATCATTCTATGAGGCCAGCAACACTCTAATTCCAAAACCAGGCAAAGACACCACAAAAAAGAAAATTACAGACCAATATCCCTGATTAACATAGATGCAAGAATACTCAACAAAATATTAGCAAACCAAATTCAAAAATACAAAAAAAAGACCATCCATCTTTATCAAGTAGGATTTATTTCAGGTATGCAAGGATGGTACAACATTTGAAAATTCATCAACATCATCCACCACATCAACAAAAAGGACAAAAACCACATGATCATCTCCATAGATGCTGAAAAAGCATTTGACAAATTTGACATCCATTCATGATAAAAACTTTCAACAAAATGGGTATAGAGGGCAAGTACCTCAACATAATAAAGGCCATATGTGACAAACCTGCAGCCAACATTATACTTAACAGCAAGAAGCTGAAAGGTTACTTCCGGGAAGATGGCGGTGTGAGCAGGGCGGCAGAAATCTCCTCCCAACACTATATTTATCTACGAAAACACAGAAAATACATCTATTGCTAAAAGAGAGACGAGAATACACAGGAAAGCACACAGCATGCAGCTACACCCGAGAGGACTCGGCACCCCAAGAGGCGGGTAAGATACGGAGCCGCGACCCGGCGGGACCCGAGCCCTCCCCCACCCCAGCGCACCGGCGGGAGGAGAGGATTCAGAGCCGGGAGGGAGAGGAAGCACACCCCGCGAAGTAGCCAGCCGCGGTGATCTGCGCGGGGAGCGCTGACCCACATTGCGCAGTGCAGCGGAGATTGGAGAGACAGAGGGGCAGGATCTGAGCGGGGAACGCGCCAGGGGGCTTGCAGCCGGCTCCGGGAAGGAAAAAAAAAGTGCGCGCTTTCCTCAGCGGTCTTAAAGAGACAGGAGCCCAGCGGAGGAGCCGGATCGCCCCAGCACACTCAGCCTAGCAGGCTGGGAGTCCTGGGGAGTTTCAGACGCCTTAGCTGGCGACTGAGGAAGCGTAGCCATACTTAACACTTCTCACTGAGATCAACAGCCTCCTATTCGTTCCCACCCCTGCCAGAGCGATAAAGGGCCCTGCGGAGCGGCACAGTCACAGCTGTGGAATAGTGGGGCAATAGTGCCACCTAGAGCATTCCCACAGAATCTACGTCCGGTGGGCATTTTTTTGTTTTTTTTTTGTTTTGTTTTGTTTTTTGTTTTGTTTTTGTTTTTTCTTTTCTTTCTTTTTTTCTTTTTTTCTTTCTTTCTTTTTTTCTTTTTTTCTCTTTTTTCTTTCTTCTCTTTTTAAAGTCTTAAAGAGCCCAGCTGACATACGTGGCAACTATCAGTGACCAAATTATACAGCCATGAAAAGACAGAGGAATATGGTTCAGACTAAAATCAACCAGACAACCCCAGAGAGGGAGTCTGAAGGGATGGAAATGCACAGCCTCCCTGAAAAAGAATTTAGAATAAAAGTCATAACCATGTTGATGGACCTACAGAGAAATGTGCAAGAGCTGAGGGAGGAAGTGAGGGAACTGAGGAAAGACAATACAGAAATCAGACAAGCGATCGACGGGCTTAACAGCAGAATGGATGAGATGCTAGAGACTGTTAATGGAATAGAAAACAGAGAACAGGAGTACAGAGCAGCTGAGGCAGAGAGAGATAAAAGATTTCTAGGAATGAAAGAATATTAAGAGAACTGTGTGACCAATCCAAACGGAACAATATTCGCATTATAGGAGTACCTGAGGAAGAAGAGAGAGAAAAAGGGATAGAAAGTGTCTTTGAAGAAATAATTGCTGAAAACTTTCCCTCGCTGGGGAAGGAAGTAGTCTCGCAGACCACCGAAGCTCATAGATCTCCCAACACAAGGGACCCAAGGAAGACAACACCAAGACACATAATAATTAAAATGGCAAAGATCAAAGATAAGGACAGAGAATTAAAGGCAGCTAGAGAGAAAAAAAAGATCACCTACAAAGGAAAACCCATCAGACTATCATCAGACTTCTCAACAGAAACCTTACAGGCCAGAAGAGAAGGGCATGATATATTTAACGTTATGAAATAGAAGGGCCTCGAACCAAGAATATTGTATCCAGCACGATTATCATTTAAATATGATGGAGGGATTAAACAGTTTCCAGACAAATGAAAGTTGAGAGAGTTTGCCTCTCATAAACCACCACTACAGGATATCTTAAATGGACTGCTCTAGATGGAAGCACACCTAAGGCTAAAAAGATGTCACCAGAGAAATAAAAATCATAGCAAAGAAAGCAGACCATCCAAATACTAACTAAAGGCAAAGAATAAAACACCTATTATAGAGAGAATGGAGGAGGAGGAATAAGAAGGGAGAGAAAGAAAGAAACATCAGACTGTGTTTACAATAACTTAACAAGAAAGTTAAGTTAGATTGTTAGATAGTAAAGAAGCAACCCTTGAACCCTTGGTAACCACGAATCTAAAGCCAGCAATGGCAATAAGTACATATCTATCAATAATCACCCTAAATGTAAATGGACTGAATGCACCCATCAAAAGACACAGAGTAACAGAATGGATAAAAAGCAAGACCATCTATATGCTGCTTACAAGAAACTCACCTCAAATCCAAAGATATACACAGACTAAAAGTGAAGGGATGGAAAAAGATATTTCATGCAAACAACAAAGAGAAAAAAGCAGGTGTTGCAGTACTTGTATCAGACAAAATAGACTTCAAAATGAAGAAAGTAGCAAGAGATAAAGAAGGACATTACATAATGATAAAGGGGTCAGTCCAACAAGAAGATATAACCATTATAAATATATATGCACCCAACACAGGAGCGCCAGCATATGTGAGACAAATACTAACAGAATTAAAGGAGGAAATAGACAGCAATGCATACATCTTAGGAGACACACACCACTCACTCCAGAGGACAGATCAACCAGACAGAAAATAAGTAAAGACACAGAGGCACTGAACAACACACTAGAACAGATGGACCTAACAGACATCTACAGAACTCTACACCCAAAAGCAACAGGATACATTCTTCTCAAGTGCACATGGAACATTTTCCAGAATAGACCACATACTAGGCCACAAAAAGAACCTCAGTAATTTCAAAAATATTGAAATCCTACCAACCAACTTCTCAGATCACCAAGGTATAAAACTAGAAATAAATTTTAGAAAGAAATCAAAAAGGCTCACAAATACATGGAGACTTAACAACACTCTCCTAATTAATCAATGGGTTAACGACCAAATCAAAACAGAAATCAAAGAATATATGGAGACTAATGACAACAACAACACAAAGCCACAACTTCTGTGGGACGCAGCAAAGGCAGTTCTAAGAGGAAAGTATATTGCAATCCAGGCCTATTTAAAGAAGGAAGAGCATTCCCAAATGAATAGTCTAAAGACACAATTACTGAAGTTGGAAAAAGAAGAACAAATGAGGCTCAAAGTCATCAGAAGGAAGGACATAACAAAGATCAGAGAAGAAATAAATAAAATTGAGAAGAATAAAACAATAGAAAAAAATCAATGAAACGAAGAGCTGGTTCTTTGAAAAAATAAACAAAATAGATAAACCCCTAGCCAGACTCATTAAGAGAAAAAGAGAAGAACCTACACACATAAACACAATCAGAAATGAGAAAGGAAAAATCACGATGGACCCCACAGAAATACAAAGAATCATAAGAGAATATAATGAGAATCTATATGTTAACAAGCTGGAAAA